>SNQJ01S0007249.1:205781-216914 GCA_010110895.2 Picea sitchensis | reverse complement strand
TCCCTTGGTTATGGAAGAAAGCGAAGAATAAGGAAGAAAAGCGAAGTATGAACCGCACAAAAGGCACATTTTTTTAGATTGGGTCGAAGTGGTCAAAGAAGCGGAAGAGAAGGAGGGAAGTAGGGGAAAGCGAGTCATTGAATGAGAATATTGAGGGAGACATATCAACAAGGAAGATGGATTGTGGACAACTTATCAAGCGGAAAAATCCACCAACAGATGCTTTGGAGTACCTCGCGGGAAAGAAGGAAAGACAGGCTAGTGAAGCCTTGAAAACGTGCGTCAAGTTGACCTAGGGTTTTAGACACCTAGGGTTTTGGAATTTAGGGGTTTGACACTTAGAATTCGATCTAAGGTTGTCCGAGAGGCATTGTAATGTATAAATAAGTACCCAGATGAGAGAAGAGGGGTTGGTCATTCATTGTTCGTTCTGGGTTGTGGTTCGTCATTGTGGGTTAAGGGAGTGATTACTGTTGATTGTTTGAGAGGAATATTGTGTGTAAGAGTGTTCTTGGATTGTAATATCTTTAGATGGGTGCAAAGATCGACCCTGCAACTAGGTGCGCAGGGAGGGGAGAGAAAGAGAGAGAAGGAGAGAAAGATATATGCAAGCTAAGTGTGCAGATAGAACTATATGTTCTCATATAATATATCAAGAAACAAAGTTATGTGGATGTAGCCTTAGGGAGAGGGTGAAACACGTATATATTGTTGTTTTCTATGGTTGATGTTTTGTTATTTGATTTCTATTATACCGTCATTGCATTGATGTGTTAGATCCAAGATATAACTGTGCGAAGTAGGTTTAAGCTTGGTAAAGAATAACTAGATCTTTGTGTGTTGTTCTATTGGATTCACTTACATTTCCTCTAGTTGTAGATACCTGTTTCCTGCAACCCCTTATTGCTACTTTGGGTGAGACTTCATTTTCTTTGAAGGTGTTGCCGAAAGGGTCGGTAGTTAGGGTTTTGTTGGCGCGTTGTTAGATTTGGTCCCTGCCCCAACAAATGGTTTCGCCCCTGCCCCAACAAATGGTTCCATTGCTAGGACCAAAATATTCTTGAGGGAATGTCAAGGTGGTTTCCATCAAAGACAAAGATTCAAAAGTGGATAGAAGAAAAAGAAAAGGAATTCGCTGAAGCCTAGAACAAGAACCCTAATATTAGTATAGAGGACTAATTGGGAAGGTATATCTTTATTGATATACACGAGATTTTCTTTGGAGGAATTCATAAGGAGCTATACGAGTGGTTAGCCAAACTAGCAGATACATAATGTGAAATCAGATCTATACCACCTGTGGTTTGGACGTCGATGTTGATAAAGAAGGTCAAGAGAGTTGATAACGTCGTTTCAAGAGCAGTAGATCACTGGTTTGATAACACCATTGGAGGGTACATCACCAAATTTTCTATTGACAGAGTAGAGTCATATAGCCAAGGAGAGAGGTATTTCTTTAAGGGATCAAGAGGAAAATTTTTACACTTTTTGAAGTTGAAGATCAAGATGTTATTGCATGAGAAGAACATCTTGAGGATACAGTAGTGATTCAGATCGAAAAGTTAATGCTCAAAAATTTAGACAACGACAGTGACATAGAGGTTGGACATACGTGTAGTGGGAGAACCTTCAGAGAGGTTCCTTTGATGAACTCGTTTGAGCATACTCATGAACCACTAGCATAGGAAGAAGGGTTCTATAGTGGAGAAGAAGAAGAGTTATTAAATGAGGAACATTCAAATTTTTCTAGGGCAGAGGAAGGGAAGACTGAAGAACCTCTCCGAGAATAACCATAAACTTCGAGAACTGCGTCGACTGTTGAAGTAAGTACTATTACTCATCCTGTTGTTTTAGCAGCGTCAAGTAACTAGAGTATCCATATTTATCAGTGCACTTAGAGCACTGTTTCCAGTAGTTCAGTACATACTCAATCAAGAAACCTATGAAGATCCATGGAAGATGATATGAGGCTACCTATATTTAGAGGAGATGGATCCGAAGATCTTTATCCACATTGGTTCTTATGCGAAGCCATATGGAGTATTAAGCAAGTCAATGACGAAGCTATTAAGAGGGCTCAGTTTAGTACTACCTTGAGAGATCGTGCACTGAATTGGTATATGAAGTTTGTTAAAGGAGTTGCACAACCTAAACCACTAAACAATATCAAGACCGCGTTGAGTGCAGAATTCAAGAAACCCAAGTTGGAGTCGTAGTGCATTACAAAACTTAAAGAAATCAAGCAAAGAGTAGTTGAACCTATTTGGGAGTTTGATCATAGGTTTAAGACCTTGACAGGTCGTTTGATTTTTTAGATTCCAGATGAACAAAACAAGGAATGATTCATTGCTTCTCTCTTGCCACACATGAGAGTTCCTCTGATGCAACAGAAGGTCGCTTCGCAAGCTGAGGCACTGGAAATCGCCATGAAACTAGAATCAATCTCTATGGGAGAATCCAGCTTAGGTATGAGTCAAATTTTGAGTCAGCTATCTAGCTTATCTCTGTAGGTCGAAGTTATGAAGAAATATAAGGGAAAAGATAAAAGAGAAGACATCTGGTGTATCAGATGCAAGTCAAAGGGCCATGACAAGGAGCATTGTCCCTTGTTCAATGAATACTTGGCCTCTAGAGATCTGAGCCCTTTGAAGCAGGTTACTCTACCCTGGTGCGAGGTATGTATAAATAGGCATCGCCTTGGTGATTGCTATTACATGCAAAAAAATGTCCAGACACCTACCAATATTTACTGCACATTCTGTAAATCTATGGGGCATGATGAGAATGATTGTAGGGCTTATGACCTCTTGCATGAAAGTGCAAGAGATACATATATAATTCAAGGATATATGTACCAGGAGGGAAATACTACGTAGTTTAATTCTCCAGGAAGATGAAACTTCAACTCTTGCGGTGGATTCAAAGGAAGAGGAGGAGGAGGCATGGGTCGAGGTCGAGGTCAGATCATTTGCTATAACTGCGCACATCCAGGTCACTTGGAAAGGGACTGTCAGAACCCTTGTACCACTTGCAGCTACTGCAACTCATTTGAACATGTTATTGAATATTGTCCAATACTTCTAGCCAAACTTCAAGAGAGACGAGGAGGGAACCAACAAGTACAACTAATCTTAGGAGAACCTTACGGAGAAGATCCCAGAGTCGTTGTTATCTCTAGAGGAGGCGTTGTTATAGGAGAAGACAAAGTGACCCCATAAATGACTACAGAGGGATCAAGGGTCAAAAGAGTTGCAAAAAATACACAAGAGTTTGATCCAAGAAAAGAAAAATAGATGTTTGAGGAGGAAAAAAGAGAATTCAGAAGATATCAAGCTTCTTCATGAAAGACACATCCATAAGTGAGAGAATTTCGAATGCCTCTGGCATTCGATCAATCAACTGTGCCTGGAGATGGAAAAGAGGTAAGCAAGCTCATCAGTTTCTTGTATACGTTTATTGAGTTGATTAAGGATGAAAGATCTATACAATAACTAAAACACTTGATCAGACAATGTGATCTAGGGAAGGTAGATCCTCTGCTGAATAGAGTAGTACACCAAGTATACAGGAAGAGAAGGACAAACAAGGAGCTACACCTTAATGCTCATATTGGATATTATGACATATTATGTGGTCCTCAACTTGGGCTCAGAAGTCAATGTTATGACGAATCAGACCTGGGCACTAATGGGAAAACCTAAGTTTATTTTTCCCCTATCAGGCTCAGGATGAATAATCAACAAGTAGTAAGCCCCTTTGGGAGGCTAGAGCATGTCCCTATGGACATCAACGGGGTAATAGCATTTGTTTATTTCGAAGTAATTGAGATAGTTGATGATAGTTGTCCTTATCCTATGTTGTTAGGAATTGATTGGGCTTTCAAAAATTCTACTGTGGTTGACTTAAATAAGAGAATAATGACATTTGAAGGTGATGGCCTTAGGGTCATTTCACCACTGGATCCTAATGAAGGTCGTAGATACACAGAACCCATCCAAGAAGAAGATCACACATACGAGCTAGAGAATATATATAAATTGACAGTAAGACAACAAGATTACATTAATCCTACAACAGATGGAAATCCAAGCTGGTGAAGTGACAACACATGCTCATCAGATTCAGAAGAAGCACTGCAGAATTGGCATAACAAAATGTATGAAGTTTCTGCACGGAGATGTGCTATATTGACTAGGGAAGTTCGCTGGATTGGAACAGAAGTAAGTAATCTATCCACAATTCATGGTTTAAATCACTTAGAAACTTTCCTATTGGAATTTGAAGAAATTGTACCAGTAAAACAAAGACTGTTGGCATTGTATGAAGCATTGAAAGCAACGCCAACAACATGGTGGGGGACACACAAAAAGTACATCACGGAGTGGGTATAATGTCGCACTTTGATGACAATGTGATTTTCAGACCAAGTCGAAGGGTGAAAAATTCGTTACACAGGTCAGAATTGTCCGAACGACCATGTGCGAAGTTGTGAGGAGGCCTGGAGCAACATTCCTCAGGAGCAGTGGATGCATAAATTCATTAACACTTTAGACACAACACCTATCAATTGGTATCTTCAAGCAAAACTGCACCTCACCACTTCATGTTGGTACGGTATGACTCAAAACTTTGTAGCCACATTTTCATTTGAAAGTCAGTACCCCACAGTAGATCAGTCTTTACAAGTTGTACAATAGAAATCCTTTGAGGAGGCACCTAACCTCCTTGTTGAGAAAGAGGAAAATGAATGGACTGCACCTCTTCAGAAACTACAAGGTTGTTACAATATCAATGCTGATGAAGACGATGATCCTAGGAAGGTGAACATCGCAGAGACAAAGACACATAGAAGGACCGAGAGTTGAACTACCTTTCATTGGACATCCAATCAAAATCAAGAAAGTTAATATTGGGACAGAGTGAGCGCCTAAGCTCGCAAACATTGGAGATTATTGGGATGATGTGACTATTGATAAGATCATAGAATTATTGCATGAATATCAGGAATTGTTTCCAAACAAGTTCACAGACATGAAGGGCATTAAAGGGCCTATGGGAGAAATGAAGATCCCCTTGAAATTAGATGCAAGACTAGTCAATCAAAGACCCTACAGATTGAATCCCAAATATAAGCAGAAAGTCAATATTGAATTAGACAGAATGGTGGAAGCGGGAATCATAGAACCCATTGAAGAGTCATAATGGATTATGATGCAAACGCGCCACCCAGGGCACGTCCGCTCCCACATGACCTTCTCTTCCTTCGGCCCGAAGAGCTGAAACGCTCTTCAAATCCCTTATCGGGACTTCCAACACCCACAGGACTCTCCTTATGATCTCCCTTTATTCTATTGGGAAATCGGACCTCGCGTGATCGCGAGTCCTGAAAGCACCGGATCGGGTCTCACAAATCCCCGAACCCCGATGAATATTCACTCACACTTTCCTTTCTCTTATCGAGAATTTCCCCATCGGGAAATCGGCACTTGCACTATCGTGATCCACTGTCCTCTCGGATCCTCGACTCCCGATGGCTCAGTCAACGCTGACCTTCTCCCTCCTTATCGGGACTCCTGCTCTATCGCAGCCTCGCAGTATCGTGACTTTGCTACTCGCAACACCAAGTCCTCAGGCTTCCAACTCCCGACACCCGATGTGACGAAACGACGATACTCTCCTGTCGCGCTTTCGCAACCTCACGTCCTCATAATTATTGATGCAATTTCTTGCAGCTCCAACTCATGAACCTCCGAGTTCGCGATATGACGATGCCACTTGGCATTGACTCCCTGCGAGGGTTGACCTTCCAACACCTGTCCTCCACTACGATCCTTAACCCCATCGGGAAATCGCGTATCGGGATATCGCGATTCCCGTTGTCATGTACATGGGACTTTCAATTCCCTGATTCCTGACTCCTTGGGATCTCCTGCCATGTGTCCCTGCTATTAGACGGCTCTGATCCTGTCGGGAAATCACAGATCACGATTATTATATGGAAGAGTTTCTTGCCTCCGGAAAATCCGATGACCAAACGTCGACTCTTCGGGATCTTCTGCCACGTGTCCTCGCCAATGGACGGTTCCAAGCTCCTGTCGGGATATCGCGGATCGCGATTCCAACCTGCGAGAGTTCTATGTCTTCGAAAACCCCGATTCTCCGATAGACTGAACCCTAACTCNCAAGATCAACGACTGAGATTCTCCGTCGGAGTTTCGAGACTCGAAAGGTCTTGATTCTCTTGCTCAGCAAAACCTCGATGACTCTAATATCCCGATGAATCCTCCGGGACTCCTCCTCTGCTCGCTAGGACTTAAACCCTACGCAACTTCCCGAGATCTAACGGCTGACGGGATTTCATCGATCTTCTCTGTAAGATCCTGACCGTCGATTCTGTTCATCCCTTCTTGAGGACTTCTTAGCACGAAAATCTTGTGTGCAACCTTTTGATAATTTCAAAGGCTTGTTCCTCCTGAGCTTTCTCCCTCTTCCACAATGTCTTAGGAAAAAGAGATCTCTGTGCGTGCACTTGCAACTCCTGCCTGAAACCTTTCACGGCACAAAACTCCTGTGCTCTCCTTAAAAGATATCACGAAGGTGCTATACCTCCTGAGTTGTTCCACTCTGATTCTTTCAGAGGGACTTGCACGCACTCCTTGCGACAAACATACAACACTTCCCAAGTGTTGAATCCTTCAGACTCTGCGCACTCCTGCAGCAGCAGTCTTTGATTTCCTTGCTTAGATTCGCGACTGAGACTTCCTCTTCAGTCTGCGCACTCCTTGCATGGCTTCAACAACCCACTTCCACTTCTAGGTGAACAAGAACAAAAGTTAAACTCCCTGAGCCTTCATTAACACACTCTTTGCGGATGATTTTCGACTGCACACCTTGCATGAATCTCCTGGCTCAGATAGAGAAACAATTGAACCTCACTCTCTCTCCCTTTCAGACTTCAGTTTGAAACATGAAATCACATTCACAACATATACAAAGAAAATGCATAACAAGAAAGCAAACATTCATGAGCATATAAACAATATACATAGAGAAAACAACACAAACCATGAGTTTGAATCAAAGCTCCTTCTATTAATTCAAATGCATGTACATGGGTGTTCTTCATACACTATTCTTTGCTTGCTCTCCTCTTCTCCTGAATGATTCCTCTATTATTATTACTATGTTACAATAATACAATGAGGGTGTCTATATCCGTTTTCCCTCTCGGACTCTAAACTATCAAATCTAGACTTAAAATCCTATCTACCAGCATTAAATCTATTAAATGCCAACTATCTACCAAAGGACGAGATCTTAAAGGCTCAAGGTCCAATATAATATACAAATACGCCTTCATAAATGGTTCATTAAAGACTTGCACTACAATCCCAAAGCACTTCAAAAATTTGGGTTTGTTTATCCAGCTGATCTCCGCTTGATGTGCTGGCTCGCTTGATGAGTTGGCGATGCTCCTACATCAGATTACCCCTATGGTAGTCTAAGATAAGAAGACAGGAGAAATCTTGATTTGTATAGACCTAAGGAATCTGAATGATTCATGTTTACATGATCCATTCCCTACATCATTTACTGATGAAGTGTTAGATAATGTAGGACGACAAGAAGTTTACTCCTTCACAGATGGATTTTCAGGTTATCACCAGATAAGGATTTCTAAGGAAGATCGCCATAAGACCACATTTGCAATTGAATGGGGTTACTTTCAGTACACAATGATGCCTTTCAGACTGAAGAATGCACCAATCATCTTTTCTAGGGTGGTGGTCGAAGCATTCAAGGAATTGTTACATAAATTTTTGGAAGCATATTTTGATGATTGGACTGTTTTTATCTTATTGAAAGATCATATTGAATGTTTAAGAGTAATACTGGATAAGTTCAGGAAATTTCAGATTTCCTTGAACCTGAAGAAGTGTATCTTCTTTTCACCTTTTGGAGTGCTGCTAGGCCATATTGTGTGTAAGCAGGGATTGCTAGTAGATCCTTCTAAGATTTCCATCATTGTTGATCTACCTCCTCCTACTTCGGTTAGATAGTTGCGCACTGCGCTGGGGCATAATGGATACTACATAAAGTTCATCAAAGGCTATACACAACTAACAACACCCATGGGAAAGATTTTAAAGAAATATTTTCAGTTCCAATGGTCATAGGAATGTCAATAGATCTTCGACACATTGAAACGGAAAATGGTCACTGCGCCTATCTTGGTTTTACCATAATTGAGCAAGGAATTCCATGTGCATGTCGATAATTCATCTATTGCATTAGGAGCAGTGTTAGCACAACCAAAAGTAGGATATATTGACCACCTGTTAGCCTTTGCTAGCAGGAAGCTCTCTGCAATTGAGATAAATTACACTACCACCAAAAGAGAAGGTCTAGCCATGGTGTACGCGCTACAGAAGTTTCAACACTACTTGTTGAGAGGACATTTTAAGATGTTCATTGATCACTCTGTGTTGAAATACCTAGTCAACAAGCCAGTGTTGGGGGGGAGAATATGCGGATGGCTACTGCTATTCCAAGAATGTGATTTTGAGATTGTGGTCAAGCCAAGAAGAATGAACAAGGGACCTGACCACTTGTCTAGGTTAGAACATGGAGAGGAACATACCAATCTGGAGGATACCCTAGATGATGCACAGTTGTTGGCCATCAAAAAGGTTGATGATCACTTCATCGAAATAGTCCAATTCCTATCAACAATAATGGCACCTCACGAATATACAATCATTCAGAAGAAACAACTGGTAGTTCGTGCTGCAGATTTTTCACTTATAGCTGGACAACTATATAAGATGGGACCTAATGAGATCTTGAGGAGATGTGTTATGGAAGAAAAAATACCATTGACTCTAGCAGAAGCACATGAAGGCATTGTTGGAGGACATTATGCAGGAAAATCCACAATGTAGAAGGTTCTCAGATCTGGCCTCTAGTGGCCCACTTTATACAAAGATGCTAAGGAATACTATAGAGCATGCGATGTATTCCAAAGAGTTGGGACACATTACAGAAGAGATGAGATGCATTTATCACCTCAGTTGACTTTACATGCATTTGAGAAACATGCAATTGATTTTGTGGGACCTATCAACCCACTAGGGAAGCGCACAGGATCTAGATACATTATCACTATGACAAAGCATTTGACTAGATGGGAAGAAGAAAGAGCAGTTAAGGACTGTAGTGCAGTTACAAATGCGTAGTTCATATTTGAGGACATCATAACAAGGTTTGGATGCCCAAAGATCCTTATGAGAGACTAAGGTAATCATTTTATTAATAAAACTATTGAATCCTTGACTCAAGAATTTGAGGTTCACCATCAGAAGAGCACACCTTACCACCTGCAAGCGAATGGTACATTCAAATATTTCAATAAGATATTGGAGACAATGATGACGAAGATTTTCAGTGTGAATAGGGATTATTGGGATTTGAGAGTGTGAGCAGTGTTGTGGGCTTATAGAACCACTTGCAAGAAGCTAACGTTGCATAATCCCTTTAAGTTGGTTTACGGTCTGGAAGTAGTGGTCCCTATGGAATACTTGGTTTCTAGTTTGAGAATTGCAACATTCACAGGTATGGACGATACAGGCACTGTACAAGATAGGCTTGCCCAGTTGGTAGAACTGGAAGAAGATAGGTTTATTGCAGGATTCCATCAACATATACATAAATAAAGAGAAAAGGCTTACCATGAGAGACACATTAGGAGAAAAGCATTCAAGCAGGGAGATTTGGTATTAGTATATGACAGTAAGTTCATGAAACACCCAGGGAAATTTAGGACACATTGGCTTGGGCCATATGAGGTCACCCATGTTACAAAAGGAGGGGCTACGTAGTTGAAGACCTTGAGTGGAGAATGGAAGGAAGGTTTAGTAAATGGGAGCCGATTGAAACTATATTATCACAACCAGTTGCCTCACAAATCTCAGTAAAAGCATAAGAAGAAGGGTCTAGGTATTAGGTGCATTAGAAATTGGGTACCATACATAGAAAAGATAGTCTGCACAAGGAAGGGAGGACATAACAAAAAGAATAGGCTGCTCTGCGCAGTCTGAAATCAAAGTGAAACAAAAGGTTCATACCTGTAGTGCCTCGGGATGAGTCACAGGTGAGGGTTGGGGGCCTGTTGGCCCTATGTTATGGAAGAAAGTGAAGAATAAGGAAGAAAAGAGAAGTACGAACTGCGTGGAAGGCACATTTTCTGAGATTGTGTTGAAGTGGTCAAAGAAGGGGAAAAAAGGAGAAAAGTAAGGGAAAGAGACTCTTTGAATGAGAATATCGAGGGAGATAGATAAAAAAGGAAGATGGATCGTGGACAACTCATCAAGCGGAAAAATACACCAACAGATGCTTTGGAGCACCTCATGAGAAAGAAGAAAAGATATGCTGGCAAAGCCCTGAAAACGCGGGTCAAGTTGACCTATGGTTTTAGACACCTAGGGTTTTGGAATTTAGGGTTTTGACACTTAGACTTTGATCTAAGGTTGTCCGAGAGGCATTGTAATGTATAAATAAGGACCTAGATGAGAGAAGAGGGGATGGTCAATCATTGTTCGTTCTAGGTTGTGGTTCGTCATTACGGATTGAGGAAGTGATTATTGTTGATTGTTTGAGAGGCAGCTTGTGTGTAAGAGTGTTCTTGGATTGTAATATCTTTAGTTGGGTGAGAAGATCGACCTTGCAACTGGGTACGCAGGGAGGGGAGAGAAAGAGAGAGAAGAAGAGAAAGATATATGCAAGCTAAGTGTGCATATAGAACTGCATGTTTTCATATAATACATCAAGAAACACAATTATGTGGACGTATCCCTAGGGAGAGGGTGGACCACGTATATCTTTTTGTTTTCTATGGTTGATGTTGTGTTATTTTCTTTCTATTATACTATCATTGCATTGATCTGTTAGATCCGAGATATAACTATGGAAGTAGGTTTAAGCTTGGTAAAGATTAGCTAGATCTTTGTGTGTTGTTCTTTTGGATTCACTTGCATTTCCTCTGGTTGTAGACACCTGTGTCCTGCAACCCCCTATTGCTACTTTGGGTGAGACTTCATCTCCTTCATAGGTGTTCCCGAAAGGGCCGGTAGTTAG
>SNQJ01S0007249.1:173899-184674 GCA_010110895.2 Picea sitchensis | reverse complement strand
GGGTTGAAAAAACCTGCATCTTCCACACAATATTCTATTTTGTTAATGTATATGCCAAAAATGGTAGGGGACAAGGGAAAACCTTGTTTGACTCCTATATTACAATTGATTTATTTTGACTAGCCCTTAGTATTCCTAAAATTTGAAATAACGTTCTCATACAACCTTACCGCAACAACTCTCAACTCGAAAGGAAATTTTAGCTCTTCTAAACTATTCCAAAGGTTAGTCCTAGGAACTGTATCAAAATCTGTTCTAAAGTCAACGAAACAACAAAGGATATTGTTATTATTTTGACACTCCTCCATAATGATCCTACATGTAACAAGGTGGTTCATAGTTGAATGCTAACCTCTAAATTTGACCAGGCTTTTAGCTCTTTTTTCATGGCTTTCTAGCCGTATGATGATCTTCTTTTCCAAAATAATTCCATTTAGCTTGGCTAAAATGGAGCTAATCATAATGATCCAGGATTTCCTTTAACCCCAATTTTAAAAAATAAGTATGTATAATGAAGTTTTGAGTCTACGATTTAGAGAAACCTAACCCTACTTGACTACTAAATTGAAGAACTTTTATATATATATATATATATATATATATATATAATAAATTAAATTTAAGATCTACCTTCAATAAATGCTATGATACAAAATCTCTCATACATATACACAATAGAATGATAATATTCCACATTGCATAGAACATTTTTTAACATAACACATATAGCATATATAATGTATTGATAATGATTACATAATCCATAATTTCACTTACACATTTATCCTACACATACATATATCGATATACGTATAAATGTATGATAAAATTCTATAACAAATACTATGATAAAGAATTTCTCACACATAAACACAATGGAATGATAATATTATATATAACATAGAACATTTTTTAACATAGCACACATACATATATATATAATGGTATGATAAGATTCTATAACAAATATTATGATAAAGAATATCTCATACACATACACAATGGAATGATAATATTCTACATAGCATAGAACATTTTTTAACATAGCATATATAATGTATGGATAATGATTACATAATCCATAATTTCAATTGCATATTTGTCCCACCCATATATATATATACATAAAGGTATAAAGGTATGAAAGTATACACTACCAACCTTTTTACATGTATACACTATCAACCTTTCTAACCTCTTAACTCAACAAAAGTATGATGATCTTGGAAAGCTTCTCTTAATGTTTTTTAGCACAAAAACAAAATTCTAAAGATTTACAAGTAATTACTTACCCTTTTAAAATCCTATAGACCAATTCCCTCTTAGTGAAAGTTAATCATCATCATCATAATCCATTAAATAAAAGTTCATTTAAATATAATAAATATACATAGTCTTTATATCTTATAATTTATTTGTTTAAATGATATAAATTTTAAATTTACATACTTAACCCACACAATCACAAAATAATTTACTTATTATATGTAAAAGTTTAATAAACTAGTTTAAATAATTGCACAAAACAAGTGATACTTAATATTTTTTTTTTACTAAAGTACAAAATTGAATAAAGCTCTTAGAGATATTGTTACACCATATCCTAAAAACCCATTTATATCTTTAAATTGTTAAATCCTTATCAATTTTGTCAATTATAACTTTATCCAGTTTTATCTCCACCAAAATGCCTTTTGATCCAGCTTTCATTATATTAAATTTGGTCTCCATCACAATTTATGACTTTCTTTTCATTAGGTTAAAGTTGGTATACACCGAAATATATTTGTATGAGCATAACTTTTGAAATTTATTGTTTTGAATTTATATATTCAATTAAATATAAATTTACATTTAATTTTTATTTATCTTATTACTTTATAAAAATAAAAAATTTAAAACAATTTTATTAACAAATTAATAATATTTGAAAAATATAAAATTCTTTCAAAATAACACATAAATTAGAAAACTAATATCTATGAGTTAAGATTCATGCTTCCTAAAATGAAAGTATATGTTATAACTTATCATTGAATTTTTGTAGAATGACCAATTTTGATTAGAATCATGATAAGTTTTTTTTATAAAATTTCAAGTAATGAGTTTATAAATATTTAAATTTCTCCGATAATTTATGAGTTTATTTAAGAATGAAAAACACTACAAAAACGCGCGGAAGACCAGAAACCCGCGGAAACGAAAGGACGGAATCTTCTTGAATTCGAAGGAAATTGAACAGACTGGTTTTCCCATTTATGTGTGCCTGCAACTTCTCATCCTGAACATAACCTCTTTTCTTGATTGCAAAGATTGCATAGAGCAAGAGAATTTAGTGGTGTGAAGATAGGATTAAGCAAAGAGAAATTCTAGTGCATGAGTGGAGTCCATGGAGGGACAGAGAAGATCAAGCAGGCTCATATTGGTGGCCATAGACGAGAGCACGCAGAGCTTCAACGCTCTCCAGTGGGCTGTTAACAACCTGGTTACATCGCAGGATAGAATCATTCTCATTCATGCTGAGCGCCCTCCAATTACCTCTTTATCAGGCGGAAACCAATTAGGTCAGTCTTTTCAAGCATTTTTCTCTGGCTGTAATGGAGATTTGGAGGATGTAATTCACCGTAAAATGATGTGAGGCTTTTAGGTCTATTAACTGGAAGGATTTTAATGTTTTGGTCTCAAGAAATCCGTAGAATGAGCGTGTTGTGTTGATTCATCCCAGAGCCTGTGATGCCAAATTTTCATTTTGAAGTGCTTCATTCTGTTTTGGGTTTGTTATAGAGGCCGACTTCTGATTGCAGTTTGGCGTGAGCAGGTTTCATGGTGCCACCAGAGGTGTACCACACGTTGAAAAACGATATCAGGAAGTCTACTGAGAATATTTTTTCCAAGGCAATGGAATTATGTAAAGTCAAAAATGTAAGTAAGGTCTACTGGTATTGTACAATGGAATTAGAGAAGTTAGTGCGATGTAGATTGGAGGGTTGATTCTAAACTAATATTGAAAGGCTGGAGGGTTTATTTGATGTTCAGCTGAATGGTAATATTGAAAGCTTTTTCTTTCAATCTTTAGATGACTGTTGAATCTCTTTTAACCATGCTTTCATTGCAAATTGCACCGGGAAAGCAAGGTGCTTTAGAGCTTCATTTGGAGGGGGATACATCAACAGTACTGGCTGTGTTTATAGTATAATAATGTATTGAAATTTCCTGCCACTCTCCCAGGTGACTCCGGTGACAAGGGCTCTCGTTGGAGATGCCAGGCAGGTCATATGCAATACTGCAAATACGTATCAACCTGACATGTTGGTGCTGGGTAGTCACGGATACGGAGCTTTTAAGAGGTATTGTTGAACAAACTTTCCCTCTATTTGCAGCTGTAAGAAGTGCATTTGCAAAACAAGCAATGTTACTGATATGCTTGATTTGGAATGATTCATGTCATTGATGTTTCAGAAAACTAGCAATTCTCTTCACAGTTTCCACACTTGTTTTAAGTAGAGGATATTGGATTCTGCAGGGTGGTTCTCGGCAGTGTGAGTGACTATTGTGTCCAGCACGTACAGTGCCCTGTTGTTGTCGTAAAGCCCCAGGAGAACGAGGCTCGTTGATTTTCGTTAGCCTCATGCCATCACTGGGCTCTAAATCATTTTATACTTGTTGGCCTCTATCCGGATACTACATTTACATCTAAAAGTGGATACTATATTTAGTAGAAATAATATTTCAAATTGGATACTATATTTAGTAGAAATAATATTTCAAATTGATAGCATTTTATAGTTCAGTATTAGGTTAGGTTGATGTGGACTAGGTTGATGTGTGATTGTGCTTAAATTCAATTTGGAGTTTGAMATATGTAACTYTTAAATAATAATAAAWAAATTAAATAAATGAAAATTGTATATGTATTTAAATTTTATATGTARRCAAATTTAYAATACAAATTTGGTTTTTAACTTTCTATAAARTTTYTTATAGTTTTTTAYYYAAATAGCTAYAAAAATTGTCATACAATACATGATGTTRGCATAYTTTGACATTATTTATTGTCTTATTGTCTTAGGGTGAATCCATGAAGATGTGRYATTCTTTTTTGCAAGTTAMTTTTCTTTTTTGAATCCATGAATTTGAAAAAATAGTGTTCTCATACCCTCRATCAAGTTACTTTTCTAKTCTTTGGTTCTGGTTTTAAGACCTTGATCAAGRRCTAATTAATACTTTAATTGAAAGCTTATACCAAATGAAACTTAAATATAAACACTTGGTTGAGGGCTTAATTAATCTTTGTAGAGGGTAAGGATACTCATCAAACTTGATTGTTTATTAATACAAGAGCCTCAAGGCTTRTCAATGAGCACCTTCATGCAAGATTCTTGATGGCTATGTGGTAGTGCAGGAAGTCAATCAAGAGCCACAAGAACTGTGATCTCTTGAGAAATTTATATACGTTGAAGAATCTTTGGTATTCAACCCCATAATTTATATTATTCAATGAATAGGTTCATTCGTAATGTTTACAATACTAAAAGTAAACAATCTTGGATGCAAGAACCAATTAAAACATGTATTAAGGATACAATTTTAGTTCAGTGGAATCTGAAAGTTGAAACATTTATTTGCTATCTATTTATGAACCACTACATATATTTGTGGAAATTAATGTTTTTTTCATGAAAAGAGCACATTTTTATAAAAACAAAGTTATAAAAATACATTCTCTATATGCTTTCGCAGGGTACAGATTTGAAATTATAAAAAAATAAATAAAAATTTACAACTTTTAAACATCGCCAATTTTTCCATGTATTCTATGTAAACAACAAAAAATACAGTAAAAATTCAGTCCTTGTTATCCAGATCACAGATTCTGTCTAAACTCATGGATATTTTCTATAAAGAACTCAACCATAGGGACTTCTCTATTGGGTATACTTAAACCTTCCTTTGATAATGCATTGGCCTGCTGGTTCAACTCCATGTAGACGTGGCTAATAAAATAGTCAAAAAAACAGAAATTGCCTCTTTCACATGTAGCACCAGATCCTGTAGCTCTAAATTGTGAACCACTTTCCTTCTTTGAATCCATTTGACCACCAATAAGGAATCCCTAAATACTTGTAAATCTAAGGAATCCCTAAATACTTGTAAATCTCTTAATCTGTAATTGAATGCTTTTTTTTTAAAGAATTTTAAGCACCATTGACTCGTCCTGATTGCTTAAGAAATTTAAACACCTTGTCATAGTTTTCCTTGAAGGTAAAATAATGTGAATCTGAAGTGAATATGACTCCCCCCAAACCACATTGTCGACTAGACCCTAGCATGCCCCATAAAAAAAACCCAACTGCACCTTTTTTCAATCAACAGTTCCCCAATTTGTTGAGGCATCTTTGGAGAAGGATCCTTCTTAACAAAGTTTAACGACATTACCTGAGAAAACACCTGAAAGATAGGAACTTATTTTTCTACCTACTGATATATGCATCCACCTACTGATATAAGTCCACATTTGTTGTAAAAAAAAACAAGAAACAAAACAGATAAATAATGTGTCAAATCCTCCTCTTTTATACAAAGTACAAAAAACTTAGTTCCGAGAAATTTATTTTTTGTCAAGCCTCCCAGGTCATCACCTTATTTTGCAATGCTAACCACATAAAGATATTATTCTTCTTAAGATCCTTTACATTCTATATCATTTTCCACAACCAAATTAATGTCTTATAGATATCTTTCATTAGAGACTGATATCCCACTTTCACTATGTAAATACCATCCACATTATTTATCAACTAGATAAGGATATCAGGCTCCTCAAATTATAATATGTGTTCTTCATAGTTCATTGGTAAATATTTCTCATTCCCATTTTCAATCCCCCTCCAACCCAAGTCCCTATCTATATTCCCATTTTCAATCCCCCTCGAACCCTAGGTCCCTACTATATTCCCATTTTCAATCCCCCTCCAACCCCAGGTCCCTATCTATCTTCCAAGCATGTGACCAAATATTAGCTCTCAGATATTCACTGCAATCTTTAAGGGTTTTAAGATAAGTGGGTAGTTTTACCTGATGCCCACACCCCATAATGACACCCCATAATGGTGTCAACCCCCACTCTCACCTCTTCAGCATTTCCATCCTTCCAACTCAAATATATACTTATGACTGGGAAATAGGACACTAATGCCTTCCAATGTGAAGAGCCATTCTTCCAAATCTTGTCCTCCCTCCTTATCCATGTTACATTAGAACCTCGATACATATACTTTTGAAAAATCAATCTATTCTAAAGTTTCTCCTTATTTAACAAGTTCCATAAAGATTTATCTGCTAGCATAAAGATTTATCTGCTAGCGTGGTATATTCTTTGGTGGTTTTTACAACCATTTTTAGTAGCTTTTCAAGACACGGTTTTTTGTTGATGGTTTTCTAATTCTAGTTAAGGAATTAGACTTGTAAACTAATCCAAGTAAATATGATTAAGGGTTTTGGATGCCATGAAATCCTATATATATTGTATTGTAAATAATGAAGATAGATGATGAATAAAGAATTAAAGGTGTGGCTCTAAACATGTTGTTAGTTTTCCCAGTTTGGGTTTCCAGGGTAAAATCTGTTTGTAATGTGTGTGTGTGTGTGTGTTCCATTGTATTGTTTTTATTTTTATTAAGAATTTGTTTACAATAATTAATTATACAAGGTTAAAATCTACACCCACACAACAACAACCATCATGCAAAATTTTAAACACAACAACAACCATCATGCAGAATTTTAAATTTAGAGCCTTGATGCCAACTTCATATGTTGTGTAAAAGTGGATTTCCACCCAAATCTACACACAGACTATAGTTTTGCCCTGATGTAGTAGATCTAGGAATTCTTAGTGTTGTAACCATGGCTACAATACCTCTCGATATAACACCCCTTCTACTAACCCATAAAATGTTTTTGATACCTACAAATTAAAATGCATCCAACATACTAAAAATTCCCATGCATCAAACAACATTTTAAAAACATGAATGTAGCCAATTAAACACATTAAAATTAAAATATAATTGTCCAAAACTCAGAATAAACACATATCAAATAAAACCCATGATTAAAAATAGTGAAATAGAGATAAAAACACTTATCTTGTTAAGTGCTAGAGAGGATGGATGTTCCACCAAACCGTATAATTGTTGTTCCAAATCTCAAAAACAAGTCACCCCCAAGATGGGGCTAGGAATCCATAAGAAATATTTTTTCTATTTTCAACTCACAACCCAATACAACCCACATCAAGCTAATGTTCCTATAGCTATCCCAATCCACCAACGCTCTTCCTTTCAACATGCACAATCCAAGGAATAGGATCCCCCTTTGTTGCATGTAGTCCCTAGGGCCATCCCACTTCCCTCCAGGGCTCCAACATAGGTTGAATATGAAAATATCTTGTTGGGGACTTAAGGAAATTACAACAACAACAATAAACTCTCAGCAACAACCCATTTTCTTTGTGGTAATTTATTATACATGAATATATTCTACATGCCCAACAACCTACTTCTTCATGAAATTACAAATCTAATAAGCTTCCCACAAACCCCACTATGGTTGTCTTCAAGCTCCAACACTCAACACCCTCTTCCTATCCCCAAAAACTGGCTGTAAAAAATGCCTACAATACCCATTGAAATTTTCATTTTATCCATGCATGTTGACTCTCACATTCCCCAATGTTGATTTTAATCATCCTCATGGTATCAGTAACTATGGGAAGTGAATTTTTACCCCAACCCTCTTACATGTATTTAATGATTGGGGCTTCGATACAATACAAATAAAAATAGAAGGTTCATATTGTTAGCACTGAAAGTCACACTTTGACTACTAAATTGTAAACTCATCACCCATCAGTAGGTTTGAAATACGTTTTATGTTAAGGTGGAGAATGGATAAAAAACTCAGTGAAACAATGTCAATCACAATAATTTCTAGATAAGATGCACCAACAAATGAGGTTTTGAATAACTTGGATCAAGGTTTACATAATAAGATGAATGGGGGGAAGATTTYAGTAAGAAAAGTGAAATATATCTACCATTTACATCAGGTAACACTSATAGATATATGACGAAAACCTTATGAAACAAGAACTTATTAAATCAAAAGGGAAACTCTGATGAAAACATGAGCATCATCACAACAAATCCTTCACTGTAATGCAGATACAATAGATCAATTGAAACCTTCAATAGATGAAAAWCAGAGGAAGACATAAATAAGATGATAAAATGAAATTATTGATTTTTATTAGCCAAAAAGTCTCAATTCTGGTACATAAAATCAGAGTTATCTCTGTTACTTTCACAATCTCAAAAATATGAGTCTCATTACAATCCTTCGAACCCTCTAACTGAGCTATAATGTTTCTTTTATAGTCTAGATTGTCAATGACATCTTTACAATTCGAATAACCTCCTTATCCTAGGATCCATGTGCCCTCAGAAGCGTGGAATCAGGTGGATAATAGAAAATAACTAAATTGCTAAAAACTAGGCTAATGTTGGCAATGCCCTTAACATTTCTTTATTGTTGATGAACTGTCCTTTTGAGCACATTCTTCCTTTGGTAGGTGGCTTCCCAACTTACAAATAACCCTCAGACAAGTTTCATGCATTCATTTGACCATATGGAAACTGTTAATTCTTTCAAAATATCCAAAACAAGAGTTCGCATCACATTTCACAGCGCCAGCCTATATCAGCCAGTTTGCAGCACCAGGTGTTGCGACTGTAGCTTGTCTTTTCGTTTGAAAACGCCTCAAAACATTCCAAAAACCATTCCAAGTGCCACCAACTGCTAAAATAACATATGATCATGATATATGACTAAGAAGATGACATGCCCTTAGATGAACATGATTTATCAAACATGACCATCCTCAAAATTGCAAAATACAAAAACATGAAACTGTCAAAATTGATATGAGTTAAGGTGTTCATCTTCTTCATTTTCTGACTCTGGAGATCCTCCTGGTGGTAGATTTATCTAACATATAGAGATTCTTCTTGGCCATCCCCTCTTTGAAAGGTTGCAACTCCATCTCTAGCCTTCTGATATGAGCCTAGTAGGCTTTGTTTTGTATGTATAAGTTTATGAGTTGCCTATGGAGGGGTTGAAACCTTTTAGTTATAAATCTGTCCTTGTTAACAGTTTCATGATACATTCCCATGAGTCCATTAAGATTATTCTTTGCAACCAACTCACCCTTCTTCATTTCATCAATTTCATCCCTTGTCTCTTTAAGCTATGTGTTGAGCCTCTTAAACGTATGGTTTCTCTCCTTTTGAGGAGTGTTGGTATCAATGATTTCAACCGGATTCTCAGCAGCTATGGATTTACCTTTCCTCTAGGTTGAAGCTAATACTGCATCCTCTTTCACGGGGATATATTATTTGGTTGCTACTCTGGTAAGATGCCTCCTAGCTTTGACCTTGTCAGTTGCACTGGGTGAAGAAAACACCAACTTCCTTCCTTTCAAACTTGTAGCTTTAGTTGAAGGAGCCTCTACTGTAATGGGATCTGGCATAGGTGAAGTTTCTCTCTATGAAGAATGTGAAGGTACTCCTCCTTCATGATCCTTAGTTGATTTATCACCTCTAGCAGTCTTAGTGTTCTTCCTTTTCTTGTTCACTTCTGAATTTACAGTCTTGTCAATATGAAGAGGGATTTTCATTTTAGACTATGGAGTGGGAGAAACATTTAGCTGGAAGTGTAAAGAGGTAATAAATGCTTCCCAATCCATGTTTTTGTTTCTCAATTCCTCCATCACTAGCATCTTTATAAGGCCTGAATGGAAGACACTTGTATCAACTTCTCTTGATTTGGCTTGGACCCTATCAGACATTTTTCCAATACTTCTAAACAGGTATAAAGGGAGATTCATGGCATCTTTACCCATGAAGTGTAGCAGTATCCTTATATGGTACTAATATATCATGTTGAATATTCCTTCGCAGGTGAAGTATCTTTGAATCACCTTCAACATCTTCTCAAATGCCTCCAACATATGATTTCTGGGCACATCCTTTGAAAAATTGTCTCCTTGGTATTCTGGTTTGAGGAATTCCTTTGAAAATGTAGCATTCAGGGTCATGGCCTTGAACCATCTCTCACCAGTGTTAGGTATCTCAGTTGTTGCTGAGATGGATAATTCAGATACCTCAAACTCCAATGTCCCAACCTTAGTTTTGGTCCCATCAAAATTGAGGGAAAACTCCCTAGGCACCTCTGGGTGTCCCCTCTACATTTTCTAACAAAACAAATGCAACCTACTCTTTGGAAAGCTTCCCTGATCAAGGGTTCAGAATGAAAAAGTTGCATGTTGTAGGGCTATGTTCTCAAAATTTCCCCTCTTTTGTGGGCCTTCCTCTGTTGTGGGGTATCCATTAATTCTCACTGCAGAAAAACCTTTCCACGAGATTTAATGATGGTTAGAGATGGAACAGAGAAAACACAGGGTTACGTTTTTAATGGATAAGCTTTCCCAATAGGCTAGTTTTGTGTTTCTCAACTCATTTGACCTCTAGGAACAGGACAAGGTATATTTCAATCAAGAAAATGAATGGAAAGATTGTTAAAAAATATCATGAAGGATATCATAACAAAACTTTACAGAACATGCCTTACCAACCTCAAACTTGTTAACAACATTACTACTCTTTTGCAAAAATCAGGTTGACTTCTGTTAACTCCCAAAATGAAACCGTTCTTTC
>SNQJ01S0007249.1:153098-165438 GCA_010110895.2 Picea sitchensis | reverse complement strand
CATCCACTGAAAGCTATCTTACTGTTTAACCAATCTTGGAGAGCACTATCTATTTGTTTATCATTTTGATGTCTGAATGCCATAAGTTGAATTGAGTTATCCCATTGATCCACCTTTACAAATACAAAAACATTTATTTCTTATGTTACCAAGCACCTTTGGTCTGCAACCACAAAGGGTTTCTTGGAGTGATAACAACTTCCACAAGTGACTAATTTCACAGTGCAGACTGAATATGAGTGTAATTGAATTGGTTGATCTTGGAGGAGACATGTTTGTAAAAGGTATTGGAACAGAGGGTTCACAATGCTAGGCTTGCTGTACAGAGTTTGCAACACCATAACAGGGTTTTGCAACACTTGGGAAAAGTAAGAAAAGCAAGAGAAATGAATGGTAGAAAAATATGGCCTAAACCCAGAGATGCATCAGGCTTAATGAACAAGTTCAGAGTATATCACAAGGGTTTGGGAACTTGACAACAAACAAATAAGGCAGTTTGTAGCGCCCGTCACCACTTCACAACATCAAGTTCGTAACGCCTGTCTGTAACACCATTTCGCAGCACCGAGCTGAAAATGCTTTGTACACTTGGAGAAAACAGTTAAAATCAGTCATGACATAATCCATGGATATTGGTTTAAAAATCATCTCTGAAAACAAGGAGATCTTCAATTGACATGACCCATAAATGCAATGATGGCTATGAATGAAAGATGTACCTTTGAAAGCGTTGTGAACTCTCCTAGTGATTTGGCAGCGTACATATCATACTTGATTTGACATCTTAATGGGTAAAGGTGACAAAAGGATGGGTCAACGTACAACATGGAGAAATTGACATGTCAGGTTGATGATGGAGAATTTAAAATATGTGACTCATAAAGGTGATTATCCAACAATTATGAAAGCAAGACATGACCCAATGACTCTTTAGACCAAAGCCAAACTAACCATTACTTATTCATACCAAAAAAATGAAAAATGACTTATGGAGAAGGGACTTAAAACCTATAACTTAATGAACACCTATGACTCAAATTAAAAACTAAAAGATTTTTTTACCCTTGCAATTCTATGTGATAACACATACAATAAAAATAATTTTAGAAAGTGGGTTGGGATTAATACCCATGAATAATTCCCCTTAGAACCCCTTGCACCCTTATCTCTTGTGGAAACTTAGCCCCCATAACTCCATTTATATCCATTTGTAGCCAATGATACATTTTGTTTTATTATTTTGATATACAATGTTTACATATTACATTGCTTTGGCCCATGGTCGCACATAGTATTTACATTATACATTGCTAAACCAAAGATTAAAAATGGGGATGTTATAGACATACACTACAAAAGTAAGTTATGGGAATTCAATGAAAGATAGTGAAAAAGAAGAGAATTTATGGTGGTGGAAAGAAGTATGGATGCTTACAAGCCCACTCAAAATGAACATTTTCTTATGTCCAACCTTGCCCAATAAGGTTCTAATATTTTGGATACTTGCAAGAGAAGGGACAGACGGGGGCCAAGATGGTGCACTTTATGTAAGAGGGAGGATGAATCTGTTGACCACTCGTTTGTGCATTTCTCATTCTCAAACTAAAGATGGGTGAATGCTTTGAAATCAGTCGATGGAAAAGGAAAATGGGAAGGGAATACATTGCATGAATGCTGGGAGAAGTGGCATAGGGATATGTCTGTCATAAGTCATAAATCATTTCCTTACACAATGATATGGACAATTTGGCTAACAAGAAATGAAAGCACATTTCAAAGAAAATAATTATTCCAATACAAGTCTAGCACTAGGTTAAATATAATAGAGACTTAACACATTATTTTTTTATTGTTTAACCACTACTCCATCCTATAGAAAAACTCATATATAGCGAGAGTGATAGCTTGCTTATTGAATACCATTATTAAGCAATAGTTAAGAGAGACTTAGGCGTTCACTATAGTTGTTTAGGAATTTCTTATGTTTTTCGGAATTTACACTAACTTCAACAAATTCACTCTTATCCAATGAAGTTTTCAACCAATTTTATCTTACTTCCAAACAAAAAAACAAAATAACCACATTAATGCCAATATGTTACGATTTGAATGGTTACCCATACGGAAAGACATGGTTTTCAAAATGGTATCATTGAATTATTGTACAGTAGCTAACTTTGGCCATGGTAGGGCAGCGTGGGTTAACTTTCGATTAAAATATCTACTTCTCATTTTTTTTTTCCATTTTGGTGACTTTTTAGTATCTATGTTTTTACGACATCGGAAACTACAATTCCACCTATTATTCCTTCCCTCTATAATTCAATAAAAACTTTTATTGAAATTTCTGAATCGACCTGTATCATCTCCGAATTTGCAAAATAAAGAAATCATGGAACCCTGACTTACCGGATTCCAGTGAAGATGCCGTGTTCTAAGCTGATCGGTACAACGCCGGGGACACTGATTCATCTTCAAATGCAAATAAATACCACCACGTAGCCGCCAACTCCACCCAACGTTCAAAAGCAAAACTACTATGGAAACCCAACGTTCCCCAAAAAAACTACTGCGGAATCGCGTAGAAGACAAGAAACCCACTAAAAGGCCGGAATATTCTTGCATTGGAAGGCACTCGAATACACTTGTTTTTCCATTTCTGTCTGCCTGCAACATACCATCCTCTTTATTCACTGCACAGAGCAAAACAATTTTGTGTGTGTGAAGATAGGTGTAAACAGAGACAAACTCTTGTGCAGTGGAGTCCATGGAGGAGCAGAAGAGATCAAGCAGGCTCATGTTGGTGGCCATAGACGACAGCATCACTGTTCTCCAATGGGCTCTTAACAACCTGCTTGCATCGCAGGATAGAGTCATTCTCATTCATGCTCAGCGCACTCCAGTTTCCCCTCTCGCAACCGGAAGCCCAGGTCAGTCTCGTCAAACATTTTTTCTCCTGCTGTAATGGAAATTGGTAGGATCTAATTCGCTGTAAAATAATATAAAGCTTTTGGGTTTATTGATTGAAAGGATTTTAATCTTTTTAGCCATAGAAACTTAGAAAGCAGTAGAATCAGCTTGTTGTGGTGATTCATCTCAGAGCTCTTGATGGCATTTCATCTGGAAGTGTTTTATTCTGTTTTGGGTTTGTTTTAGAGGCACAGTTCTGATTGCAGTTTGGCGTGAGCAGTTTTCATGGTGCCAGTAGATGTGTTGATGATGTTGGAAAACGATATCAAGAAATCTACGGAGAAGATTTTGGCCAAAGCAACGGAAATATGCAAAGCCAAAAATGTGAGTAAGGTCTACATTGGAATGAAAGGAGCTGGTGTGAACCAGATTATAGGGTTGTTTCAAAATTAATATAGATTTATTGATGTTCTGTTGAATGGTAATATTGAAAAGCCTTTTTCCTTTCATCATTGGCTGACTCCATGCATACTTTCATTGCATGTTGCACGGGGATGATCAAGGTGCCCTAGAACTCCATCTTGGCGGGGGAATCCATCAACACTGTGT
This sequence comes from Picea sitchensis, assembly GCA_010110895.2. Taxonomy (NCBI): domain Eukaryota; kingdom Viridiplantae; phylum Streptophyta; class Pinopsida; order Pinales; family Pinaceae; genus Picea; species Picea sitchensis. The sequence continues at coordinate 161,919 of SNQJ01S0007249.1, read as the reverse complement.
GTTTTTGGTATAACAGTGTCTTTTCTTACTGGAATTCAAAACCCATCTTCCAACAAGAAACTGGTTCACATTGGACTTATGGTGAAGTACCTTTCTGATTATTTCAGAATTTATTGATACAGTTAACTTCAAGCAGGTTCCATCCATTAAGGTCTTTAGGATTGCAAACTTTAAGACAAAGGTCATTCTATAGATCAGCTCCACGTTATTAGGATTGCAAAATTTAAATGAAAAGCCCACTGCCATCAGTAGATCGGTCATGATATTTATCCTATCATGTAAGTTCTGAGATATTAGTGCACTCTTGTTATGAAAATATCACGATACCAATTCCAAGATCACAGAAAAGTCTTTTATTGATCACACCAAAGTTTTCTTTTCCTCTGTGGTTTCATAAGAGAAAACCTTAGGGTTTTTTCCTGCCACTTTCCCAGGTGAATCCGGAGACGGAGGTTCGAACTGGTGATGCCAAGGAGGTCATATGCAAGGCTGCCAAAAAGTATAATCCTGACATGTTGGTGGTAGGTAGTCATGGATACGGGGCTCTTAAGAGGTATTGGTGAACGAAATTATCCCCTATTCGCAGCTCTAAGAAGTGCATTTGCAAAACAAGCAATGTTATCGCTATACTTGGCATGGAATGATTCAGGTCATTGTTGTTTCAGAAAACTGTCAATTCTCTTCTCAGGTTTCTTTTGAGTTTTTGTTTCGTAATACAACACGGATATTGCATTCTGCAGGGTGGTCCTTGGCAGTGTGAGTGACTATTGTGTCCACCATGTACAGTGCTCTGTTGTTGTCGTGAAGCCCCAGAAGATCAAGGCTCATTGATTTTTATTAGCTTCATGATATCTGTGCTTTGAATCATCTTATATCTTATATTGGTTGGTTTTATGTAAATACTGGTTTTGAACCGGTGATTTAATATTACATTACAGTATGCTTAACAGTACATTTAATCACAGACTATCCTACATCCGGGGAACTGAAAATTTCAATAATTACTCGTAATATCTGTTGATAATTTCTATTATTTCTTTTAAAAATTCAAAATATCCTCTCTTTTATCTTTTGTATCATAAGATTAAAATATGAAATGACTGGAACCAGAAAAATGGATTACCCTATATATGGCCATTTTGTATAATTTGATATTTCATTTGAATGATCCCCTTTGCATCTTATTGTGTCCGGTTATATAAAAAGCTCACTGGCATCCCATGACCTGGGATTATCTCGGTATTGTCAAATCACATGTCTGGGTATTTAAAAAAAAATCAAGTCTTTATGTAACATATCTATATCTCATTTTTTATTTAACAATTTGAAAGTATATTAGTCATAATTGTTTTATATATTAAAATTGAGTAAAGGGATTTTACATACAAATTATTACCTTAAACACATACAAATTATGACTTTGAACACAGTTTTTTTTTTATGTAAATGATGCCCTAAACTAAGACACAAGTTTACTTTTCCTTTTTCATGTTCTGATTTAAAAAATATATTATATTAACTAAATATATTTTATTAATATATAGTCTAAATCTATTAGATTAATCATTTCATTGAAAGAAAAAATTTTAAATTGTGAATAACATTGAGTCTGAATAATTGTGTCACAAAACTTTTGAATATTCATTAGTAATGTTAGTGGGGGAGAGCTCATCATTTCACCTTATAATTTTTAATCATTTGATTTAATGAAATAGGATATGATTTAATGGGATGGGATATGGGAGGAAGATAAAATTAGTTGATCATTGGATAGTAAATGAGAAGAAACAAAGTTTTTTAAATGGTTTGTGAATATTTTTTTGAATTAAATTAAAAATAATAATAAAATATGATGTTTTAAAATTTAATACTAAATAAGGTTAGTGGAAATGTTTATAATTTCTTTTTAATGTTATATATATAATCTATGTTATATATATATTACATATAACAATGTGATAAGATTTTAGAAGAAGATAAAGTTTGTTAATGCTTTAAAAAGTTATGAAAAAACATAATTTTTTTTAAATGATTTGTTTATTTTATTTTAATCATTTTAAAATTATTAAAAAAATATAATTTAAAAAAATTGATATTATAAATTTTTTTAAATGATTTGTTTACTTTATTTTAATTACTTTAAAAATATCAATAAAACATAATTTTAAGAAAATTGATATTAAATATAATGTTGGAAATATTAAAATTAAATATTAAAGAGAATTTCATTATTGTATAAAATATTGATATAAAAAATTAAATAAAAAATTATTATTTATGATTAATTTACTTAAGTTAATGTTTTCCTTCAATAAATAGTATGATGAAAAATACAATACATATATATTGGTATAATAAGATTCTACATAGTATATGAGATTTTTTTAATGAAAAATACAATACCTATATACCTATATATTGGTATAATGAAATTTTACATAGCATATAATATTTTTTAACACAATATATAAGTGAGGTACATTTTCTAATGTGTGGTTGAGTTATGTTAGAAGTTAGATATCTGATCACTCAAACATGATCTGGTTTAAGGATGGCCAAAAGAGCTATGGGAAGACATGCATTTTAAAGTAGAGATATGTATCTTAAAACTAAGATCAATTATTAAATTGGAAAAATTTCATTGATTTAAGTTTTTAGTTCTTTTTATCTACTCATAATTCTCATTATGATTAGAGTTATTATGCATAATGTCCTTTCTTCATTATCCATCCATTAAATAAGGTTCATTTGAATATAATAAATATGCATAGTCTTACATCTCATGGTTTAATCCTTAATGATTTTGATTTTATATAACACTTATTCATGATTTGATTAAATGATTGATATTCCATCAATTATTTGAATAAATAAATCATTCCCTTTGCATCTTATAGTGTCAACTCAATGGTATTCTATGACCTGGGATTATCTAGGTATTGTCAAATCACATGTATGAAGATTAAAAAAAAATTTCCAATCTTTACGCAACATATCCATATCCTATTTTTTATTTAACAATTTGAAAATATATTAATCACAAATATTTTTTATATTTTATATATTAAAATTGATTGACGGAATTTTACATACAAATTATTACCTTGAACACATACAAATTAGTACTTTGAACATAATTTTTGATGCCCTAAACTAATACATAGGTACTTTTGCCCTTTTTCATGTTCTGATTTGTAAAATATATTTTATTAATATAAAGTGTCAATCCATTTTAACATAAAATGATAATTCACATCAGATTAATCATTTCATTAAAAGAAAAATCTTTAAATTGTGAACAACATTGAGTGTGAATCATTCTGTGAGAAAACTTTTGAATGTTCATTACATTTAGTAATGTTAGTGGGAGAGCTTATCATTTCACCTTACAAATTTTAATTATTTGATTTGATGGGTATGTGAGAAGATAAATCTGTTGATAATTTGAAGGTAAATGAAAATAAATAAAGTTTGTTAAATGATTTGTGAATATTTTTTGAATTGGATTAAAAATATTGATAAAATATGATGTTTTGAAAATTAATACTAAATATTTTAATATTAGTGAAAATTTATAATTTTTTTTTAATTATTGAGATTTAAGAGGAAGATAAAGTTTGTTAATACTTTAAAGGAAATATGAAAAAACATATATATTTTTTAATTGTTTTGTTTATTTTATTTAATTTACTTTAAAAACATTAATAAATATGATTTTAAGAAAATTGATATTAAATATAATGTTGAAAATATTAAAATTAAATATTAAAGAGAGTTTACTATTGTATACAATTTTGATATAAAAAANATTGATAAAATATGATGTTTTGAAAATTAATACTAAATATTTTAATATTAGTGAAAATTTATAATTTTTTTTTAATTATTGAGATTTAAGAGGAAGATAAAGTTTGTTAATACTTTAAAGGAAATATGAAAAAACATATATATATTTTTTAATTGTTTTGTTTATTTTATTTAATTTACTTTAAAAACATTAATAAATATGATTTTAAGAAAATTGATATTAAATATAATGTTGAAATTANATAATGAGATTCTACATAGCATATCATATTTTTTAACACAATATATAAGTGAGACAAGTTTTACAATGTGAGTTTGAGTGATGGTAGAAGCTAGATGCAAAGTCAACTATTGATTTCACTCAAAGATGACTTGGTTTAAGGATGGCGCCAAAAGAGCTATGGGGAGGCATGCAGACATGCATTTTAAAGCAACTCTATGTAATTGCTAGATTTGTATCTTAAAACTAAGATCAATTATTAAATTGACAAAGTTTCATTTAATTTTATATGGCACTTATTCAAGATTTGATTAAATTATTAATATTTCATGAGTTGTTTGGTATATTGTGTAAATTTAATTACGAGTTTAAGAGAATAGTTTAAACCATTGTACAAAATACATAATACATTTTTCTTGATCATACTTTTGTTATTTATCATTCTTTGTATTATAAGAAGAGTCTAACCATGTGGCAAACTTCTCTACATTAACCAAACTTAATAACATAAAATGTTAAATTTCAAAATTGTATAAAAATTCCTAAAAATATAGTGACATCATAGAGCTCATTTAAATATCTTTACATTTTTTAACCCTTGTCAATTTTGTTCTTTAGAATTAAATTCAATGTTATCTCTACCTAAATGCCTCTTGCATATTTACTAATTTATAAGTTAAACCACAATTTATCAATTTTCATTATATTAAAATATATCGACCAAAATATATATACATTATAATTTTTAATTTATTTGTTTTTTAATTATTTTAATTCAATAAATCTTTATTTATTTTTTAACTATTTCAATTCAATGAGTCTTTAATGATTTGTGAATTTTCATAAAATTAAACCACAATTTATCAATTTTCATTATATTAAAGTTTATATCGACCAAAATATATCTATATTATAATTTCCAATTTTATTTTTTTTAATTATTTTAATTCAATTTCCAATTTCCAATTTATTTGTTTTTTAATTATTTTAATTCAATAAAAAGTAAAGAAACTATTTTTAGATTTTAATCTTTTTAATTTATCTTTCCTCATAAAAATATAGTATTTAAATAATTTTATAAAAGTTTAGTATTATTTTAAACATACAAAATTATTTTAAAATATTAGATATCCCTAAGACTGATCAGTATGTATTAATAGATTCATGCTTCCTCAAATGAATGGATGTGTGAAGTGAATTTTTGTAAGATAAATTTTAATTATAGGTGAGATGGAGTTTTTTTTTCATAAAATTTAAGAGTAAATTTTGTAAGAATTTGAATATTTATGATAATTTTGTGAATAAAAAATATATATAATAAATCCTTAAAATTTTTGAAAAGTTTTAAATCAACTAAATTTTTTTAAAATAATATTTTTTACACCATTTTAAATAAAAACATATTTAATTTGATGAAAACAATTAACTTTGTTCTTTTAATGTGATTGAATTAGATGTTGGTTTGAAAGTTGTTTGAGAAACAATTCCAATTTACTAGATGTGGTTTGCATGGATATAAAAATGAGTGAACTTGAAAGGATAGAAAAAAAATGGAATTGTTCTAGTTTCTCAAAAAAATGGAATTGTTCTGGTTTCTTAGAAACAACTAGCAATACCAAAGGCTCAAAGACGATGGCCGTTAAAGAATGTCTTCTTTTTTTCTAAGGAATTGGCTGCAAAAAATGTATGGTGAATAATTCAATGTTCTAGGCTATGGGCTCAAGTCATTAAAAACAAATATATAGTTCCAAATACAATAAAGGAATGGGTAAGAAATCATGTTAATAGAATCCAAAATGCCTTTATTATATTGAAAGAGATCATTACAATTTTTTCACTAGTTGGGAATTGTCTACCATGACATGTAGGAAAGGGAGACCATGTCCAAATTGGTCTAGAACCATGGATCAAAAGTAGGGGCTTCCATAGTTTACCTCCAGAATTGATTCATGACCTAAGAGACAGTGGTTTTTAAACACTCAAGCATATTGTTAGATAGGATAGGGATATTACATGGAAGTAATATTGGTTATCTTGGAGGGAGATCGGTCTAAGGGAGGAGGATGCAATTACTTGGCAAAGGTACACTGAAAACTTAAAATATTGTTATGTTAGACTAAGAGATGACGATGATAATATTATCCGAGCATTGAATCCAACTAGCGACTATGTGCCAAACATTGGATATAAATCTTTAGTTGTTGTAGGAAGAGAGAATCTCCAGGTCTAGTGGTGAAAACAAGTTTGGAAATTGAAGTGTCCATCAAATTCCAAAATTATTCATGTAGCTTCTTTTGAATAAAAAATCTTTAACATGGTATATTTTGCAAAAGAGGAATTTTATAGGATCTAGATAGTATTGTCTTTTCAAGCAAGAAGAAGAAACAAACTCATAAATAGGAACAACATGATTGAAAAATCCTTGGGATGGAAACACTATAGAGGAGGCTCTCAAAACATGGTGCACTGATAGAGAAACGAGAAGGAGCTATCTCTTTGACTCTTTCTTGGGAAGTATGGTTGGCGAGGAAATCAAAATTGTTTGAAAATAGTGATACTTTACCTCTAAAACGTGATCTCCGTAGCTTAAATATACTATCTCCATTTCCTCAATTTCAATAAAAACATAATATAAGATAGCTAACCGAAGAAGCAATTAATAAAGATTTTCCATGGACATTCTTTGATGGTGCTTTTGGAAATCCTCCCAGGGGTGGGGTAGGAGGGATCCTACATCTTACTATGTTCCATAGTATATCTTTCAAAGGTGGAGTTTGCAAAGCATCAAATAACTCTTGTGAATTAATTAAGATTATTTATTGATTTTAATGTTTTCTAGAGAACATAGAGTAACACATATACAAATATTTTTGAATTCCCTCATTGTAATTCAATGAATAAAATAAGAGTAAATCAAAAATTAAGAAATTAGGGTTAGAAATAGACAAAAGAGTCTATAAAGCTTTTGATAATCATAAATACAAAATTCTAAAATTTTACATGATCCTTGGATATAATTTTTACTCATACATCATAATCTTCATAGTCATTTTATGAATATGTAAATGAAACAAATTGGAAATGATAGAGGATACAATTTGTGAGACATTAAAAAAGGTGGGGAATAAAAGGGATGTAATTTATGACATAAAAAATGAAAAAAACAATTTTTTGTAAAGGGAATAGTTTAATGGCCTGAAGTTTGTAGTTATTCATATATATATAAGAGGACAATTACATGTTATATGTGCTATAAGATTTATGACAAAAACATGAATGTTTAACATTATTTTGAGATTGTAATTTTGTTTAAAAAAAAAAATTAAAAAAATCCAACCTTATAATTTTCTTCACACATATATATTACAAAATTTTAAATCATATATATCACAAAATTTTAAATTATAACTCTACTGCTTAAAATACAATTGTATCACCATACCATTAAGAAGTTTATAGGAGTTTTACACTTTCCAAATTACAAAATAAGCAAGCAGTTATAAAGAGATCGTGAATCTCTAAGCAAAACACTATAAAAACCGTGGAAACGAAAGGACAGAATTGAATTCCAAGGAACTCGAACACACTGGTTTTCCCATTTCTGCGTGCCTACAACTTCCAATCTTCAGCCTGACCTCTTTTCTTGACTGCTTAGAACAAGAGAATTTAGTGGGTGTGAAGATAGGAGTAAGCAAAGAGAAAATCTAGTGCATCAATGGAGTCCGTGGAGGAGCAGAAAAGATCAAGCGGGCTCATATTGGTGGCCATAGACGAGAGCACGGGGAGCAACAACGCTTTCCAGTGGACTCTTAACAACCAGTTGTATGATAAGCTGAACTCTGGCATGAACAATCATCTACATAGTAAATGAAAAAACGAAGTTTCTTGAAAAGAGAATCTGAGGGTCCGTTATGGCTTCAAAGCTGTAGACATATACAGGATTTTGGATTTCAGGAGACACATTCTCAGGACAGAACATAAGATAGGAAAAGACACTTGCACAGCCAAAAAAATATCAAACTCGGATCGGGTTTTCTTATCTAGATATGGTTTTGTTTTTCCTTGTAGAAGCACATTTCTAATATTAAATCTCTATGTTGGGGGTGGCCACGAGAAACCTTGACAGAGTCAGGGATGGAATGTAAGATTTAAATCGATTCCATAATATGCGGAATAAAACTCTTCAAAAGAATCAAAATTTAGATGCTAAAATGGATCATACCTCCGGCCATTGATGCTGCTTGAGTTTGATCAATTGCTGTAGAAGTTTTTCCAGTTCCACACTAGTTTTGCTTTCCGTATGGCACTTCCAAGCTCGTCTCACTCTGATTGATGGTGTAAGACTGAAGGAAATTGATTGAATGGAATTAAGCAAGCTTGGGGACCAAAACAAAATCTTTATAGCCAAGCTTCCATCAAGCTTCTATTGGCTAACTGTTAACTATTCCACATATCTAGGTAGAGAACCGTATGGAGTAATGGACCATTCCAGAAGCTCCCAAACAAGAAAACGGTTCCAGTCGGTTTCCAAATGAGTTGTGGCAGTTGAGTAATAGTTCGGGTTGGTTTCCGAATGAACTGTCAACGGTTTAAATAGTTAAGGGAAATACGATTCCGGTTGGTCGAATGAGATGATGACGGACGGTTTCGATTGGTCGAATGAGCTCCGGCGGTTAAGGGAGCTTACATTCTCCCACTTGGTCCATACTTCCAATCTTAATGTCTCATCTTAAAACCTATTGATAATCTGTATTAAGTAATAGATACATGAATCATGGCGATAAGTCCTCTTAT
>SNQJ01S0007249.1:115842-126348 GCA_010110895.2 Picea sitchensis | reverse complement strand
TTTTAAATTTTTGTTTTTTCTTTATTAGATATTTTTCTTTATCCTCATCTTTTTTTTTTTGTTAACAAATAAAAAAAAAAATTACGATTTAAACCACGAAATTTAAATTTAGTAAAATTAAAAAATAAATTAATTTAAATAAGTAATAAAATAATAATAAAAAAATAAATATAAAATTAAAATAAAATAAATAAAAAATATATAAAAAAAAGTCAAATCGAGCACGCATGAAGCCCACGTGCCCACTTTGCTTCCTCCAGCTCCCTCATATCTGACCCTAAAACCCTACACCTGCCAGCTCTTCGAACCCTACACGTCCTTCCTCTGCCGCCTCCTCGTCCCTACGCAAATGCACCCTCGGCTTCTCCCTCTCTGCTACTATGGCGGAGTTCTAGCAATGGTCGCGAGCTCCTCTCCCTGGCAATGCCTTGAGCACAGCGCCACTTCCAGTTATGGAATTCAGGGGGCTCTTGGAGCACGGTTGTTTGATTTAGCCTCTCGGATGAGAAAAGACCAAAATCTTACCTACAAAGACCTCGTGATTGTTAAGAGTATATATGAGAAAGGCTGTCGGAATGAAATTGAGAATTTCATCTTTCAGCTAGTCGATTTAACTGGCAATGGCCTTGTACAGAGGTCTGAATTAGAAGCTATTATGATTTCAGTATTGGAAACAATCCTGAGTCCAAAAGATACTATTATAGGGGATAGTTTGCCTGAACATGATGTTCAAACATTTATAAATGCTGCAAACTTTATACCAACATCTGAATGTGGTGGTCAAAGAATGTCATTTGAAGATTTCAGAGAATGGTGCAACTTGGTTCCATCCCTAAAGAAGTTCCTTGGATGCCTTCTGACATCCCCATTTGCTTGGCGATGGCGCATTTGTAGTTGTAGTTGCTAAGGGTGAGGCTTCTTTCAAAGGCAGGCGAGCCACACCCTCCTGAAAAGAAGAGCGACACCCTCACAATGCAGTTCTGTTAGATTCTGAAGCGCATTGTGTCAACGAAGGATTCCATGGGAGAGATCATGAAGGCCTCGGCCTTTTCCCTCATAGAGGCCAAGTACACGGCGGGGGAAAACACCAAGCACATCGTCAGGGAGAACATCAACTCCGCCACGATCAGGGTTAGGGCCAAGCAGGACAACGTGGCCGGTGTCAAGCTCCCCAATTTCTTGATTGAACTTGTTGTGTATGATGACGGGATCGCCAGCATCATCTCTGTAACGGAAATTTCCATAATTTTCTACCCAATTGGCCGTTTTTCAACTTTGAAGTTAGCGGAACTTGCTTTAGGTTTATTCAGCCAGATTTTTCTTTAAAAAAAAAATTAATTCTGCAATATTTGTCAAAAACTATTGCTTGATCTGTAGCGGAATTTTCTGTAATTTTAATCCAATTGGATTTTTTTTTTTCAACTTTGAAGTTAAACCCAATAAGTATCAGAACTTCCTCTGGGATTTGAGCCTGAGCTCTACAAAAGGAACTTCTGCGATTTATAGCAAATTGGTTGTTTTCCAGCTTCAAATTTTTGGGAAGTCTTTATGGGTTTCATCCCAGATGTTTTAATTGATGTATTTGATTATTGAGTTTACCAAATTTGTCAAAAACTTACTAAGCAGAGACAAACTCTTGTGCAGTGGAGTCCATGGAGGAGTAGAAGAAATCAAGCAGGCTCATATTGGTGGCCATAGACAACAACATCACTGTTCTCCAATGGGCTCTTAACAACCTGCTTGCATCGTAGGATAGAGTCATTCTCGTTCATGCTCAGCACAGTCTAGTTTCCCCTCTCGCAACCGGAATCCCTGTTTTCATGGTGCCAGTAGATGTGTTTATGATGTTGGAAAATGATATCAAGAAATCTACGGAGAAGATTTTGGCCAAAGCAACGGAAATATGCAAAGCCAAAAATGTGAGTAAGGTCTACATTGGAATGAAAGGAGCTGGTGTGAACCAGATTATAGGGTTGTTTCAAAATTAATATAGTTTTATTGATGTTCTGTTGAATGGTAATATTGAAAATCCTTTTTCCTTTCATCATTGGCTGACTGTATTGAATCCCTCCATGCATACTTTCATTGCATGTTGCACGGGGATGATCAAGGTGGCCTAAAACTCCATCTTGGCGGGGAATCCATCAACACTGTGTGTTTTTGGTATAACAGTGTCTTTTCTTACTGGAATTCAAAACCCATCTTCCAACAAGAAACTAGTTCATATTGGACTTATGGTTAAGTACCTTTCTGATTATTTCAGAATTTATTGATACAGTTAACTTCAAGCAGGTTCCATCCATTAAGGTCTTTAGGATTGAAAACTTTAAGACAAAGGTCATTCTTTAGGTCAGCTCCACTTTATTAGGATTGCAAAATTTAATTGAAAAGCCCACTGCCATCAGTAGAACGGTGTAACAACCCTAGTTGCTTGTTTTATTTTAGTAATTTTTTATTTTTTTTCATTTTCAATATGTATTTCATTAATATATATTTAGATTTGTTTATATATAATCACAATAATAATACGTTTGGTTTGCAGGTTAGGCGGAGCTGGAGTTGGAGCTGCGAATTTGGCCCTTAAGGCCCCAAATTTATATTTACCCTAATACATTTATTTAGGGATTTACTATAACTAAATAGGAGTGTTTATTTAAATTTATGGGTGGGTAGGTAGGCCCTTGGTTCCAGATTTTGAACCAGGGCTCTGATACCANTTTAACTTAGGTGCATTGGTTACAACAAATCCTGGTTTATAGGATCTAGAATCCTATTCACAGATGAGTTTTGTTGTCACCGTTTCCAACAGCGACGACAGCATCAATGTTCTCCAATGGGCTCTTAACAACATGTTTACATCGCAGGATAGAGTCATTCTCATTCATGCTTAGCGCACTCCAGTTTCCGCTTTGGCAACCGGAAGCCCAGGTCAGTCTCGTCAAACATTTTTTCTCCGGCTGCAATGGAGATTGGTAGGATCTTATTCGCTGTGAAATAATATAAAGCTTTTAGGATTTTTGATTGAAAGGATTTTAATCTTTTTAGCCATAGAAACTTACAAAGCAGTAGAATCAGCTTGTTGTCTTGATTCATCTCAGAGCTCTTGATGGCTTTTCATCTGGAAGTGTTTTATTCTATTTTGGGTTTGTTTTAGAGGCCCAGTTCTGATTGCAGTTTGGCGTGAGCAGTTTTCATGGTGCCAATAGATATATTGACGATGTTGGAAAACGATATCAAGAAATCTACGGAGAAGATTTTGGCCAAAGCAACTGAAATATGCAAAGCCAAACATGTAAGTAAGGTCTACATTGGAATGAAAGGAGTTGTTGTGAACCAGATTGTAGGGTTGATTTAAAATTAATATACTTTTATTGATGTTCAGTTGAATGGTAATATTGAAAAGCCTTTTTCCTTTAATCTACGGAGAAGATTTTGGCCAAAGGAACGGAAATATGCAAAGCCAAACATGTAAGTAAGGTCTACATTGGAATGAAAGGAGTTGCTGTGAACCAGATTATAGGGTTGATTTAAAATTAATATACTTTTATTGATGTTCAGTTGAATGGTAATATTGAAAAGCTTTTTTCCTTTAACCATTGGCTCACTGTATTGAATCCCTCCATGCATACTTTCATTGCTAGTTGCACGAGGAGGATCATGGTGCCCTAGAACTCCATCTTGGTGGGTGATCCATCAACACTGTGTGTTTTTGGTATAACAGTGTGTTTTCTAACTCGAAATCAAAACCCATCTTCAACAAGAAACTGGTTAACATTGGACTTATGGTTAAGTACCTTTCTGATTATTTCAGAATTTATTGATACACTTAACTTCAAGCAGGTTCCATCCATTAAGGTTTTTAGGATTGCAAACTTTAAGACAAAGGTCATTCTATAGATCAGCTCCACGTTATTAGGATTGCAAAATTTAATTGAAAAGCCCATCGCCATCAGTAGATCGGTCATGATATTCATCCTACCATGTAAGTTCTGAGATATTGGTGCACTCTTGTTATGAAAATATCACAGTACCAATTCCAAGATTACAACAAAGTCTTTCATTGATCACACCAAAGTTTTCTTTTCCTTTGTGGTTTCATAATAGAAAACCTTAGGGGTTTTTCTTGTCACTGTCCGAGGTGAATCCGGATATGGAGGCTCGAATTGGTGATGCCAAGGAGGTAATATGCAAGGCTGCCAAAAAGTGTAATCCTGACATGTTGGTGGTAGGTAGTCATGGATACGGGGCTCTTAAGAGGTATTGGTGAACGAAATTTTCCCCTATTTGCAGCTCTAAGAAGTGCATTTACAAAACAAGCAATGTTATCGCTATGCTTGACATGGAATGATTCATGTCATTGTTGTTTCAGAAAACTATCAATTCTCTTTTCAGGTTTCTTTTGAGTTTTTGTTTTGTAATACAACACGGATATTGGATTCTGCAGGGTGGTCCTTGGCAGTGTGAGTGACTATTGTGTCCACCATGTACAGTGCCCTGTTGTTGTCGTGAAGCCCCAGAAAAACAAGGCTCATTGATTTTCATTAGCCTCATGCCATCTATGTGCTCTGAATCATCTTATACTGGTTGGCCTTAATGCAAATACTACATGGAAACACAGAGACTACATCTTGGCCTTAATGCAAATACTACATGGAAACACAGAGACTACATCTGATTGAAATATTTCAAAGCATGGACTGGGAATTTCAATAGTCACTCGTATAGTCACTCGTAATATCTGTTGGTAATTTCCATTACTTCTTTTAAACGTTCAAAATATCCTCTCTTTTGTACAGTTGTATCATAAGATTAGAATATGAAATGACTGGAACCAGAAAAATGGAATATATATCGCCATTGTATGGTTTGATATTTTGTTTGAATAATCTCGTTTTCACTTATTGTGTTGGGTCATATAAAAAGCTCACTGGCATTCTATGAACTGAGATTATCTAGGTATTGTCAATTCACATGTCTGGAGATTAAGGAACATTTATATGCATTTATATGTGGTTGAAATTTTGAAGAACATCTATCTCTATTTTTTTTTATAATAAGCTGAATTTGGTGGTCTTTATAATTTAAAAATAAAAATAAAAATATTTAGTCTTTATGCAATATATCCATTTCACATTTTTTTATTTAAAAATTTGAAAATATACTAATGTAACGAACTTCCCATTCATCACGACTACAAACCTCGTATAACTAGTGGAATTTTTTTTTGTTTTTGTTTTACAAAGTGTGTGCGCGCGTACAAGGGAAACAAACATATTCGACTCTACGTCGCCACCCGACGACTAAAAAGATGCAACCACGATGATCACAACAAGAAGACATAAGGCGCACAACAAGTAACTGCAAGCATTAAACGACCATCAATCGACCATAATAAGACTGACTTCCTGCCCGTCCTACCCTGCAATGGTTAGGACCTCAAAGACACATAAGCAACGCTCAAGCCCAGGTTCCCATCGATTTTAACCATCTAAGGTCTCAGGGATGGCGACTGTTCTAAGGAACATGGAGGTGTCTACATCCCACCCGACGCAAGCAGAGCAAACACACGGAAGGTTTATCAGCCAAGTACAACATTATCTACAATGAACCGCAACCCTCATTTGCTAACTCAGAATAATCTATTGTTCTTAAATCAAAGACATTACACCATATATGTTTATTAATGACAATAGAGATTACAATAACGCCGTCATGAAATGATAAACACATTACATTTATATCATATTAACCTTGCAGAAATAACAATCACCTTACACAATATGTGATATCCATAAAAATAAAACTACAATATCTTTTCCATACATGACAACACCATTTATTTTAAGTCACATAGCCTTGCATGAATAACATTCACATTACCGGACAATGGTCATTAAATAAAGCCAGTAAGGAAATTAGCACAGCTTATCCTAACCTCCATCATGAGCCATGCAATGCATGTCTAACGTGCATAAAAACATCCGGGCATACTCTAAATCAAGTTTTAAGGGACATTAACAACAAGTTCAAAATTAAGACATTCGCGGATGGTTAAGGGTAGTGTCTCTAGCGTTACGATGGGCTGGTTTTGGCTTCACGCAGAATTTCATTATCGTAAAATTAACAACAACCGTACATTATACCACAATGTCCTTGCCTAAATTTTCAGTTTTAATACATCTTAAGTGTTGGTGAATAACCACAAAATAACAATAACTCTTACCACACCTGATAAACACTTTACCTTTTATTATTATACATGAAGGCACTTTATGGTTCTAATTTTAATAATCATTATAAACTTAACATTCTAAATAATCATTATAACTTTATTGTTCTAATTGATCATTATAAACTCGACATTCTAAAATAATCACTCTGATTTAATAAACATGGTAATCATTATTGTTATGATTTAATAATCATTATAACTTAGCATTCTAAATGATCATTATAGAATTTATTGTTCACTCTGATTTAATAAACATGGTAATCATTATTGTTATGATTTAATAATCATTATAACTTAGCATTCTAAATGATCATTATAGAATTTATTGTTCTAATTAATCGTTACAACTTAACATTGTAATAATCATTCTATTTAATAAACATTGTAATCATTATTGTTCTAAATTAATAATCATTATAACTTATAATAATCTATCATTATAAATAAAGGCACTTTATTGTTCTTCCTGGTGCAGGAAACATTCCAATAGTTGTTCATCAATTAGAGATCTAGAATCTTGTATGCGATTAAATCAAAGTGGTTGTAACAGAAGAGGTTGAGGTAAATTTAATATCCTTTTAATTTGCTATCTAGCTGTCAAGTCCAAACGTCCTGTCCAACGAATCAAGCACGAGATGCTATCCTCAATGCTAACTAGTGACACAAGGTTAAAGCATAAGGGTAATAGAGGAGTGAGTTCACTAATGCAACTCCTGTAAGTCAAGTCGAAATAATAATAAAACAGGCTGGAAAAGTAAAAATAGAATACTTCTGCCAGAATCCTTTCTAAATCCTCCTCCACATCCTATGGAAAATGATTTAGTAATTCAAGCGCCGAAGCCTGGCATTTTAAAAAAAAAGGGCGACTGTTTAAAATACTTTTGAAACAGGTCAAGATTGGACAGCTCAACCATGCGCTGTCTTACCTCCCCAAATGAGGAATTCTGAAATTGGTATACCCAAAATTTTCCTTACCTAGATGCTCTACCACCTGTCAATTCTCTTGTCAACTGGTGTGGTCGGTCCATAAAGCCTGGGCATGCGCAGGTTTAGCAACAATGTAATCTGTGATTCCTTTCGGGTAAACAAACATAGTCTGACAACACAGACAACGCGTTTGACTGTGCATCAATTCAGGAGTTGCTCCAGGCGTATAGTGTTGTCACGATGTATAGAGCGATCAGGGAGGGGTTTAGAGAATTTACCCAACAACTACGCCATAGAAAAATTTGTTGGCCACAGGCGCAACCTCAACATCGACGTCAGAAAAATCAACGCGCAAAGGTAAAAGTAATGCCAGAGATATCATAAAATTTAAACGTAAACACCCAGCATTAAATCGCATTTTCCTGGGAAAAGGGGGTAAATCAGTAGTTACCCAAATTGGCAAGTCACTGCAAGGATTGGGGGACCTTAATATGATCACCCCCCTATAAAAATTTATAAACACAACCAACAGCCTGAGCACGTAGGCCAAGGGTGGACGATGCTCAGGTATCCAAGGTATTGACAGAGTTTTTGTACTGGGCGCAATCACAGGTAAGGAACATTTTTCAACAGAAGGCCAGTGAGGTGTTGATGGCACCCGTCAAGGAGAACGCTCAACAGAAATCTCGCTAGTGTAAACTTGAGGAAAACTTGAGGAAACTTGAGGAACAACTAGGCCTATAAGCGAATTAGTTTCCTTGGTAGATTCAATGGAAAAATGAATTTACAACTGAAACAATTTACAAGCCACCAACAGAACATGAGTTCCATAGATGTTTTTCTTCGTGAACTCGAAGTTGTCCTGAAACAAATTTTCAACGTGGGTCTGTGCTGCAAAAAGAATGATCATGTCTATTCCCTCTATAACTAGAATATAAATGACTAGATATGCTCTCGCAATATCTCCCCTCACAAATTTGAAGTTGGGGGATGACTTCACTGAACACAGATTCTTCAAATCGGAGCAATAATCCAGCTTATTAAGAACAACAATCTTAAAATGAGGGTATTTTCTGACCATCCTATTCTCTACAAGAGAGGCAATGAATCCAGCCACACCGATAATGAGAATAATATGAGAATCAGGTTTACAATCATTGAGAAAATTTGCGCAACCATTACAATTGACAAAAGCTACTGTAATATTCCTTACCCATTATCTATTTTAAAACGGCAGAGGTAAAACATACAAATAAAAATTATATATATATTTTTTCTCATTATACTACAACACTCTGAAAAAAAAAAGAAACAAGTCCATCCCACAAGAACCACTCATTTTTAAGCCGATCATTGTTCACATCTCCGGATACCAAAAGAAATTGCTGACAACCGAGGAGAATTCCAAGGCCCTAAAGATAGCTCATCGAAAGCATCACGGGGGTTACATCAATCTAGGCGCAAAAACTAAATGACAAGGAAAAGGGATGATCCCAAATCTAACACATCCATTAACATCATAAGGGTTCATATACACGTTAAATAATGATTCTTTTATTTTAAGCAAATAATGCACTTGCGTACCTGTGACTGATGGCGAATAACCCGAAGACGCTATCCCGCACTTGAGCTCCATGTCGCTCTTTCTCATCGACTACCGAGACCTCACTGGTACCTCCCAGCCAATCGCTAGGGGTACTCTGCTTCCCCCTTAGCCCCCCGAGCCACAAAGGGGCCACACACAATCTAGATGGTCCATCTAGCTTCCCAGCTCGCCTCGCAAGGCCGATTTACCACTCCTATCTGAGCTGGAATTCCTAACTCCTCACAAGCAATCAGTCAAGTCACAATTCCGGCAGCGTAACATTACGCTAACAACCGATCCCTTTCTTCCTCATCTTCCCTTTCTTTTATAGAGTTTTTAGAACCTCCAATAATTATTTTCTTTAAAAAATTAATTGACTCAAATCCTTCACCCACCTAGAGTTGCTCCTAAATTTACTCCTAGGTGTTCCTAGATTCCTTTTCAGGTTTAAATGCTTTCACTAAAATGAAGTTGCTAATTTAGTTCATTTTAGAAGGTTTTTAATTGCAGATTCCTTACTATGTTGACCTCGCTTTTTACCATAAGTTCCCCTCTTTCCCTTATTAAGTTTCCCCCCATTCCTTAGTTTCCTAAATTTATGATTCCCTTCATTCCCCTTTTTTTTAAGAGCCAAAATGGCAGTTGGGCTATTTACTTTTTCCCCTTTATTATTAAATTGAAATCTTTTAACACTTTCACAAGTTAAATTATTTATTTCTTCTTTACAATTTAAAACCACGGATTTTAATTAAATTTTTACTCTCTTCATTTTACCCCCAAAATTTATGAAGACTAAAACTATTACTTAAGTGGTTCTTTTTGTTTAAATCTTTATTTTTATTTTCATAGGGTCTTTTCTTAAGATTAGACCAAATTTTACCCTAAAGAAGTTTTAGACTTAGGACTTAGATTCTGAACTGGGAGACAATTATTTAGGGAAGTCGTTTTAAGAATTTCTTAAGGAGTTAAATGTATTAGGGCCATCTAGGTTTGTTTCTTCATCAACACCAATGTGACGTGCCCTTCAAAACGCACCATGTGCTCCAAGGGTGCCACTCGCCTTGTTTGTTTCTTTTGCGCGACATGCCCTTCAGGATGCACCACGTGCTCCAAGGGTGTCACTCGCCTCGTTTGTTTCTTTTGCACGACGTGCCCTTCAGGATGCACCACGTGCTCCAAGGGTGCCACTAGCCTCGTGTGTTTCTCTTGCACGACGTGCCCTTCAGGATGCACCACGTGCTCCAAGGGTGCCACTCGCCGACTTGACTGATTGGTAGACATCAATAACCCCTGGAGTCAACACTCCGCCAGGTGAACTTGTGGGAGACTAAGGGCTCTAAGGAATAAGGCCCCCGCCTTATTGCGCTCCCCTTAGAATAATCGTGAGCGATTGTCACAGTCTGCCCTCACGACATCGTGGATCCTCTCGAACTAGGTATTCGTTAACCTACAGTTCGAGCCACAGCGGGAGTGGTAGTAAGTTGTGGCAGGGCTGCTGTCCACACCTCTCCCTCAACCTCTCTGGAAATCGTGTGTGATCCCTTTACTCCATATGTGAATCTGGTCGGCAAGCTATCGTCAGACTGCATCATCAACAATCATGTCAGAACATGTCCACATCATATAACACATATTTCGTTAAATTTGGAAATATTCTATTACATGGACCTCATCAACATTGATT
Organism: Picea sitchensis; assembly: GCA_010110895.2. Taxonomy (NCBI): domain Eukaryota; kingdom Viridiplantae; phylum Streptophyta; class Pinopsida; order Pinales; family Pinaceae; genus Picea; species Picea sitchensis. Next base: position 115,920 of record SNQJ01S0007249.1, on the reverse strand, counting down.
TTTTTGTAAATCGCCATATTAAATTAAGATGAGATAAACCAGTTAGTGACCATGAATAGGTCAAACATGGGACTGCTA
>SNQJ01S0007249.1:105398-115792 GCA_010110895.2 Picea sitchensis | reverse complement strand
TTTTTGTTTAAATCTTTATTTTTATTTTCATAGGGTCTTTTCTTAAGGTTAGACCAAATTTTACCCTAGAGAAGTTTTAGACTTAGGACTTAGATTCTGAGCTGGGAGACAATTATTTAGGGAAGTTGTTTTAAGAATTTCTTAAGGTGTTAAATGTCTTAGGGCCATCTAGGTTTGTTCCTTCATCAACACCAATGCGACGTGCCCTTCAAGACGCACCACGTGCTCCAAGGGTGCCACTCACCTTGTTTGTTTCTTTTGCGTGACGTGCCCTTCAAGATGCACCACGTGATCCAAGGGTGGCACTCGCCTCGTGTGTTTCTCTTGCGCGACGTGCCCTTCAGAATGCACCACGTGCTCCAAGGGTGCCACTCGTCGACTTGACTGATTGGTAGAAATCAATAACCCTTGGAGTCAACACTCCGCTAGGTGAACTTGTGGGAGACTAAGGGCTCTAAGGAATAAGGCCCCCGCCTTATTGAGCGACCCTTAGAATCATCGTGAGTGACTGTTGCAGTCTGCCCTCACGACATTGTGGATCCTCACGAACTAGGTAATCGTTAACCTACAATTCGATCCATGTGGGAGTGCTAGTAGGTTGTGGCAGGGCTACTGTCCACACCTCTCCCTCAACCTCTCTAGAAATCGTGTGTGACCCCTTTACTCCATATGTGAGTCTGGTCGGCAAGCTATCGTCAGCCTGCATCATCAACAATCATGTCAGAACATGTCCACATTCCAATAGTTGTTCATCAATTAGAGATCTAGAATCCTGTATGCGATTAAATCAAGGTGGTTGTAACAGAAGAGGTTGAGGTCAATTTAATATCATTTTAATTTGCTATCTAGCTGTCAAGTCCAAACGTCCTGTCCAACGAATCAAGCATGAGATGCTAGCCTCAATACTAACCAGTGACGCAAGGTTAATGTGTAAGGGTAATAGAGGACTGAGTTCCCTAATGCAACTCTCGTAAGTCAAGTCGAAATAACAATAAAACAGGCTGGAAAAGTAAAAATAGAATACTTCTGCCAGAATCCTTTCTAAATCCTCCTCCACATCCTACGGAAAATGATTTAGTAATTCAAGCACCGAAGCCTGGCATTTAAAAAAAAGGGTGACTGTTTAAAATACTTTTGAAACAAGTCAAGATTGGACAACTCAACCATGCACTGTCTTCCTCCCCAAATGAGGAATTCTGAAGTTGATATAACCAAAATTTTCCTTACCTAGATTCTCTACCACCTGTCAATTCTCTTGTCAACTGGTGTGGTCGGTCCGTAAAGCCTGGGCATGCACAAGTTTAGCAACATTGTAATCTGTGATTTCTTTTCGGTAAACAAACATAGTCTGACAACACGGACAACGCGTCTGACTGTGCATCAATTCAGGAGTTTCTCTAGGTGTACAGTGCTATCACGATGTATAGAGCGATCAAGAAGGGGTTTAGAGAATTTACCCAACAACTACGCCACAGAAAAAAAATTGTTGGCCGCAGGCGCAACCTCAGCATCAACGCCAGTAAAATCAACGCGCAGAGGTAAAAGTAATGCCAGAGATATCATAAAATTTAAATGTAAACACCCGACATTAAATCGCATTTTCCTGGGAAAAGGTGGTAAATCAGTAGTTACCTGAATTGGAAAATCACTGCAAGGATTGGGGGACCTCAATACGATCATCCCCCTATAAAAATTTATAAACGCAACCAACAGTCTGAGCATGCAGGCCAAGGGTGGACGATGCTCATGTATCCAAGGTATTGACAAAGTTTTTGTACTGGGCACAATCATAGGTAAGGAACATTTTTTCAACAGAAGGCCAGTGAGGTGTTGATGGCACCCGTCAAGGAGAATGCTCAACAGAAATCTCGCTGGTGTAAACCTGAGGAAAACTTGAGGAAACTTGAGGAACAACTAGGCCTAGAAACGAATTAGTTTCCTTGGTAGATTCAATGGAAAAATGAATTTACAACTGAAACAATTTACAAGCCACCAACATGACATGATTTCCATAGATGTTTTTCTTCGTGAACTCGAAGTTGTTCTGAAACAAATTTTCAACGTGGGTCTGTGCTGCAAAAAGAATGATCGTGTCTATTCCCTCTATAACTAGAATATAAATGACTAGATATGCTCTCACAACATCTCCCCTCACAAATTTGAAGTTGGGGGATGACTTCGATGAACACAGATTCTTCAAATCGGAGCAATAATCTAGCTTATTAAGAACAACAATCTTAAAATGAGGGTATTTTCTGACCATCCTATTCTCTACAAGAGAGGCAATGAATCCAGCCACACCGGTAATGAGAATATTATGAGAATGAGGTTTACAGTCATTGAGGAAAATTGCGTGACCATTACAATTGACAAAAGCTGCTGTAATATTCCTTACCCATTATCTATTTTAAAACGGCAGAGGTAAAACATACAAATAAAATTTTTATATATACTTTTTCTCATTACTCTACAACACTCTAAAAAAAAATGAAACAAGTCCATCCCACAAGAACCACTCAGTTTGAAGCCAATCACTGTTCACATCTCTGGATACCAAAAGAAATTGCTGACAACCGAGGAGAATGCCAAGGCCCTAAAGATAGCTCATCGAAAGCGTTACAGGGGTTACATCAATCTAGGTGCAGAAACTAAATGACAAGGAAAAGGGATGATCCCAAATATAACACATCCATTAACATCATAAGGGTTTATATACACGTTAAATAATGATTCTTTTATTTTAAGCAAATAATGCACTTGCATACCTGTGACTGATGGCGAATAACCCAAAGACGCTATCCCGCACTTGAGCTCCATGCCGCTCCCGCTCGTCGACCGCTGAGACCTCACCGGTACCTCCCAACCAATCGCTAGGGGTACTCTCCTTCCCCCTTATTCCCCCCGAGCCGCAAAGGGGCCACACACAATCCAGATGGTCCGTCTAGCTTCCCATATCACCTCGCAAGGCCGAGCTACCACTCCTATCTGAGCTAGAAATCCTAACTCCTCACAAGCAATCAGTCAAGTCACAATTCCGGGAGCGTAAAGTTACGCTAACAGCCAATCCCTTTCTGCCTCATCTTCCCTTTCTTTTATAAAGTTTTTAGAACCTCCAATAATTATTTTCTTTAAAATATTAATTGATTCAATTGCCTCACCCACCTAGAGTTGCTCCTAAACTTACTCCTAGGTGTTCCTAGATTCCTTTTCAGGTTTAAATGCTTTCCCTAAAATGAAGTTGCTAATTTAGTTCATTTTAGAAGGTTCTTTAATTGCAGATTACTTACTATGTTGACCTCGCTTTTTACCATAAGTTCCCCTCTTTCCCTTATTAAGTTTCCCCCCATTCGTTAGTTTCCTAAATTTATGGTTCCCTTAATTCCCCCTTTTTTTTCTAAGAGCCAAAATGGCATCTGCGCTATTTACTCTTTCCCCTTTATTATTAAATTGAAATCTTTTAACACTTTCACAAGTTAAATTATTTATTTCTTCTTTAAAATTTAAAACCATGGATTTTAATTAAATTTTTACTCGTTTCATTTTACCCCAAAAATTTATGAAGACTAAAACTATTACTTAAGTGGTTTTTTTTTTGTTTGTTTAAATCTTTATTTTTATTTTCATAGGGTCTTTTCTTAAGTTAGACCAAATTTTACCCTAGAGAAGTTTTAGACTTAGGACTTAGATTCTGAGTTGGGAGACAATTATTTAGGGAAGTCGTTTTAAGAATTTCTTAAGGTGTTAAATGTCTTAGGGCCATCTATGTTTGTTCCTTCATCAACACCAATGCGACGTGCCCTTCAGGACGCACCACGTGCTCCAAGGGTGCCACTCGCCTTGTTTGTTTCTTTTGCGCGACGTGCCCTTTAGGATGCACCACGTGCTCCAAGGGTGCCACTCGCCTCATGTGTTTCTCTTGCAGGACATGCCCTTCAGGATGCACCACGTGCTCCAAGGGTGCCACTCGCCGACTTGACTGATTGGTAGACATCAATAACCCCTAGAGTCAACACTCCGCCAGGTGAACTTGTGGGAGACTAAGGGATCTAAGTAATAAGACCCCCGCCTTATTGCACGCCCCTTAGAATCATCGTGAGTGACTGTCGCAGTCTGCCCTCACGACATCGTGGATCCTCGTGAACTAAGTAATCGTTAACCTACAGTTCGAGCCACGACGGGAGTGCTAGTAGGCTGTGGCAGGGCTACTGTCCACACCTCTCCCTCAACCTCTATGGAAATCGTGTGTGACTCCTTTGCTCCATATGTGAGTCTGGTCGGCAAGCTATCGTTAGCCTGCATCATCAACAATCATGTCAAAACATGCCACATCATATCATCAAATCAATGAAATATCACAGTAAATAAATGAACCCAAATAGCACACTCCCTGACTCATTCCGGAATCCAAGGGGTTCCATCGATGCCTCTGCATCCTCAAGGTCCAAGACCATGTACACTCCATAAAATTGAGTCAATAGCACCTATCTAAGTCAAGGCAGTAAAACATCATGTCATCTATCATAACGCATAATAATCAAGGACAAGAGTTTCAATATCATAATCATCCAGATCACTTGCGAGCAAGTGTCCTCAAAGAATAAGTTTCATAGTATAAATGCTGAAATAAATGTATCACCGTATCATAATCTATCTATCAAAAAAAAATGGTAACTGCTGGCGCATATCATATGCGTCCTCTCAGGTCACCGAGTGTGGTCTATAATTGTCCCACTGGACCTTGACCTGGTCTACCGTTCGACGTTGTAACTGTCGAACGTGATGATCTAAGATGCGGACCGGCTCAGCTGTGAGTGATCCCTCTTCTGATACCTGCAAGGAACTCATGTAAATCACATGTGTAGGATCACTAATATAACGTCTCAAAACAGATACATGAAAAACATCGTGCATACGCCTCAAAGAATCAGGCAAGGCTAGTCGATAGGCAACAGGCCCCTTTTTCTCCACAATCTCGAAAGGTCCCATGAACCTAGGAGAGAGTTTATCTCCCTTTCCAAACTTGAACGAACTCTTATGCGGTTTAACCCGCAAGAAGACTCGATCGCCGACCTCATAAATATGGTCGACTCGATGCACATCGACATAACTCTTCTATCGATCCTACGCTTCTTTAATCCTTTGTCTTATGGTTTGCATTTGCTCTTCCATTTCTTGGATCACTTCTGGTCCTACTAGGACCCTATCCTCAAGCCAATCCCAACTCAAGGGCGTTCGACACAGTCTCCCATAAATAAACTCGAAAGGCGCCATCTTAATGGTGCTCTGGTAACTGTTGTTGTAAGCGAACTCTACTAGTGGCAAGAATTATTCCCAACGCTTTTGTTGGTCCATCACGTACATGCAAAACATGTCTTCCAAGGTTTGGTTCATTCATTCTGTCTGTCCGTCAGTCTTTGGGTGATACGAAGTACTAAAGTTCAACTGGGTTCCCAAGGCTTCTTGGAAACTCCTCCAAAATCGTCCAGTAAACACCGATCCCCAATCGGATATAATGCTCTTAGGCACGCCATGCAGCCTCAGAATCTCACTGATGAAAACTCTAGCTATGTCAGGTGCATGATATGTCGTATGCACAGGAATAAAGTGAGCACTCTTCGTCAGAGTGTCTACTACTACAAAAATCGAGTCGTGTCTCCTTGTCGTCAGTGGCAATCCAACAACAAAATCCATCGAAATAACTTCCCATTTCGATTTCAAAATGGCATGTGGTTGTAGTAATCCTGCTGGGTGTCTATGTTCAGCCTTTACCTGCTGACACTCCAAACACCTGGCCACATAGTTAACTATGTCGGCCCTCATTCCCCTCCAAAAGAATAAGGGTTTAAGATCTGCGCTCATCTTCGTAACTCCCAGGTGCGCCATGTAAACTGCTATATGAGCCTCGCTCAGGATCAACATCCTCAACTCATCATTTGGCGGTACATAAATCTGACTTCTAAACCTCAATAACCCATCACTATCAAATGAAAATCCCTCATATCGTGGTACCATCATGGTGTTTTGTCCGATAAAACCCTCGACCTCCTTGTACCAGTCATCATCACGCTGTAAAGTGAGAATCTTCTCACGTAGATTCGTCTGAAGAGGAAACACTGAAAAAATGTGTGGCCTCCGACTCAAAGCATCTGCCACTCGGTTCATTGTTCCCTTTATGTAGGTAATCTCAAAGTTGTACTCGCTAAGCAACTCCAACCAACGCCATTGTCGTGCGTTCAGGTCGCTTTGCGTAAAAATGTGTTGTAGTCCACAATGGTCAGTCTTTAATTCAAATTTTCGTCCAACAAGGTAGTGTCTCCAAACCTTCAAGGCATATACAATGGATAATAACTCCNAAATCGTGCGTCACGTAGTTCTCCTCATGCCTTCTCAATTTCCTTGAAATGTAAGCAATCACTCGTCCGTCTTGCATCAAGACTCCGCCTAAACCTTCCTTGGATGCGTCAGTGCATACCAAGAAGTTCGTGTCCATGTCAGGGACCTTTAGTATCAACGCTTTTGTCAACAACTCTTTAAGCCTTCGAAATGCTTCCACGCATTTCTCCGTCCAAACAAACTTCTTGTTTTTCTTCTACAATTTCGTGATCTGATTTGCTATCTTCGAAAATCCCTCGACAAACCGTCGATAGTATCCTTCTAAACCCATAAAACTACGCACTTCTATGACATTCGTCGGCACAGGCCATTCCATAATAGCCTCAACCCGTGTTGGATCCATGGCGATACCTTCGTTGGAGATGACATGCCCTAAGTAGTGAATCCTTGATTGATAAAAAGAGCATTTGGACAACTTCCCATACAATTTGTGCTCTTGCAGACACTATAGTACCAAGCACAAGTGCTCATCATGCTCCTCCGTCGTCCGAGAGTAGATCAAAATATCGTCAATGAATACTTGGACAAACTTGTCCAAGTACTTACGGAACACCCCTATCATCAAACTCATAAATACTCTTGGGGCATTTGTCAGTCCAAACGGTAAAACAATAAACTTGTAATGTCCAAATCTCGTCTTAAAGGCGGTCTTAGGGATGTCATCCTCGTTGATCTGCAACTGGTGGTACCCTGATCGCAAATCGATCTTGGAGAACATCATTGCACCCTTCATTTGATCGAACAGATCATCAATTCTTGGTAAGGGATACTGATTCTTGATCGTAGCCTTGTTCAGTTGACGGTAGTTAATGCAAAGCCTCCACGATTCATCCTTCTTACGAATGAAAATAACAGGTGCACCCCACGGTGACACACTAGGACGTATCAGTCCCAGGTCCAGCAACTCCTTCAATTGCATTTTCAACTCTTGCAACTCCGGGGTCGACATCCAGTAAGGCGTTCTTGCTATCGGTTCGGTCCCTGGCTTCAGGTCTATGGTAAACTCCAATTTCCTTTGCGACGACATCCTAGGTAACTCCTCTAGAAATACGTCCGCAAACTCCTTCACCACCGGAAGGTGTTCTAGACCTTCCGCTACTCCCTTCTCGTTTAGTGCAAGGATCGCATAAAGCTTGAACCCCTTGCGCATACTCTTCCCTAATTGTAAGGAAGTGACGAATCTCAGGGATACTCCCTGGTTCCATCCTACAATCACACGTCTCTATCCCTCATCATCGATCAAGCTCAATCGTTTCGTCTTACAGTTGAGTATCGCCTCATGCGATTCCAACCAATCCATACCAATCACGACGTCATAAGATTCTAAGATCATGACGTACAAGTTGACCCTCATGACAAACTCTCCCAGGTTAAGGGCACAGCCCATAACTTTTCCTCCAACCTTTTGTTTGGATCCCGAAGCCATCCCTACAAAGCTAAACTCGTCCCATTTGACTACCTTTACCTTAATCCTTTTTAGCTCTGCACCAGAAATGAAACTCTCAATAGCACCTGGGTCTATCAAAATACTTAGGGTCTAGTCAGTGACAACACCTGTCATCTCGAGCACAGTCGATTGGTGCTTTGCCTGGCGGTTATTCACTGCTGCATGAATCCGATGGGCCTTGCCCATATCTCCCAATGTAGTGGGTCCTGCTGATCCGGACACTCTGGTCCTCTCCACAGGACAATCGCACTGGTAGTGTGTCTCCCCACATGTCCAACACCCCTTCTTCGGTCCAGTAGTCCTGGTACTCGAAGTAGAAGACGACGACCCACCGGCCTAGAACCCTAGTCTGTTCTACTGAACAGGCCTAAACTGCTGCTGCTGAGGGCGACGCTGCTGCTGATGTTGTGGTCCCCGATAAGGTGTCCGCTACTGAGGCAACGGTCGCGGGGGTGTAGTGTAAGTGGATCCCCTCTAGAAGCCACGATATCCTGACATATGTCTCACTGGTGTCTGGTGTTGCAGTGTTCCAGATGAACCCTTCCCTACTGGTTTCGCTGGAGTCCTAGTCTGACCCCCACTGATGAGCTCCTCCTCTGCTATGAGGGCCTTCTGGAAGACATCATGCAAGGTTTGAGGCATCAAAATCCTAGCCTTTGCACACAGGCTACCGTTAAGGCCAAACACGAACCTGTTGACCTTAAGTTTTTCTATGTTAAGGTGCAGAGCATACCAGAGCAGCTCCATAAAACGTCCCTCGTACTCGGGCATCGTACGACCTCCATGTCATAAAGCATTGAACTCATTAAGCTGACGCTCAATGAATTCCTCTGAAAGATACCTCTCTTGGAACCGTTCCTCGAACAGTTCCCATGACACGTCATGGATGACCATGTTCAGTTGCGGCAGGAGCGTCTTCCACCATAGAAGAGCGCTCCCCTTCAGTTGAAAGACTTCCATGCAGACCTTCATGTTGGAGGTATAATCATGAAGTACGAAGCACGTTGTCATATTCTCCAACCATGCCTCGGCGACGGTGCCATCCGGGGCACCAAAGAACTCGGTAAATTTAACCTTCTCGAGTTCACGGTGAATGCTATCTGTAACAGCCAGTGCACGCGACGGAACCTCAGCGGGTGTCGGTGCCCTGGACTCGTCTCTGTCCAATAGGTTGATCAGTGCCTCGAACATGCGCTGAAAAGACCTCATCATCCCGACCACGTCTCCCACTACTATCTGCTCTTGTCTGAGAACCTGCTCGCCTCCGTAGGGGTTAGACCCCTTAGGCACGGATGCTACTAGAGGCGTCACGCCTCCTCCCCTAGCACCCCATCGTCTACCTTCACGACGTCCTCTAACCATGATTACCTGCACGGACACAATCAACTCGATCAACGAAAGTATAATCAAATCAAATCATGTCACGAAAGCCGTAGCGAATCCCAAGTCGCAGGTTGAACTGGCTTTGATACCATATGAAACAAACCTCCCGTTCATCATGACTACAAACCTCATATAACCAGTGGAATTTTTTTTTTTGTGTTTTAAAAAGTGTGTGCACGCATACAAGGGAAACAAACATATTTGACTCTACGTCACCACTCGACGACTAACAAGACGCAACGACGATGATCACAACAAGAAGACATAAGGCGCACAACAAGTAACTGCAAGAATTAAACAACCATCAATCGACCATACTAAGACTGACTTCCCACCCATCCTACCCTACAATGGTTAGGACCTCCAAGACACATAAGCAACGCTCAAGCCCAGGTTCCCATCGATTTTAACCATTTAAGGTCTCAGGGCCGGCGACTGTTCTGAGGAACATGGAGGTGTCTACATCCCACCTGACGTAAGCAGACCAAAGACACAGAAGGTTTATCAACCAAGTACAACATTATCTACAATGAACCGCAACCCTCATTTGCTAACTCAGAATAATCTATTGTTCTTAAATCAAGGACATTACACCATATATGTTTATTAATGACAATAGAGATTACAATAACGCCGTCATGAAATGATAAACACATTACATTTATATCACATTAACCTTGCAGAAATAACAATCACCTTACACAATATGTGATATCCATAAAAATAAAACTACAATATCTTTTCCATACATGACAACACCATTTATTTTAAGTCACAAAGCCTTGCATGAATAACATTCACATTACCGGACAATGGTCATTAAATAAAGCTAGTAAGGAAATTATCATAGCTTATCCTAACCTCCATCACAAGCCATGCAATGCATGTTTAACGCGCATAAAAGCATCCGGGCATACTCTAAATCAAGTTTTAAGGGACATTAACAACAGGTTCGAAATTAAGACATTTGCGGATGGTTAAGGGTAGCGTCTCTGGCGTTACTATGGGCTGGTTTTGGCTTCGCACAGAATTTCATTACCGTAAAATTAACAACAACCATACATTATACCACAATGTCCTTGCCTAAATTTTCAGTTTTAATACATCTTAAGTGTTGGTGAATAACCACAAAATAACAATAACTCTTACCACACCTGATAACCACTTTACC
>SNQJ01S0007249.1:86963-99267 GCA_010110895.2 Picea sitchensis | reverse complement strand
CTGTGACTGATGGCGAATAACCCAAAGACGTTATCCCGCACTTGAGCTCCGTGCCGCTCCCGCTCGCCGACTGCCGAGACCTCACCGGTACCTCCCAGCCAATCTCTAGGCGTACTCTATTTCCCCCTTAGCCCCCCCGAGACGCAAAGGGGCCACACACAATCCAGATGGTCCTTCTAGCTTCCCAGCTTGCCTCGCAAGGCCAAGCTACCACTCCTATTCGAGCTGGAAATCCCAACTCCTCACAAGCAATCAGTCAAGTCACAATTCCGGCAGCATAACGTTATGCTAACAACCCATCTCTTTCTGCCTCATCTTCCCTTTATTTTATAGAGTTTTTAGAACCTCCAATAATTATTTTCTTTAAAATATTAATTGACTCAATTCCCTCACCCACCTAGAGTTTCTCCTAAATTTACTCCTAGGTGTTCCTAGATTTACGATTCCCTTAATTCCCCGCCCCCTTTTTTTTAGAGCCAAAATGGCAGCTGCGCTATTTACTCTTTCCACTTTATTATTAAATTGAAATCTTTTAACACTTTCNTTATGATTCCCTTAATTCCCCTTTTTTTTTAGACCCAAAATGGAAGCTGCGCTATTTACTCTTTCCCCTTTATTATTAAGTTGAAATCTTTTAACACTTTCACAAGTTAAATTATTTATTTCTTCTTTACAATTTAAAACCACGGATTTTAATTAAATTTTTACTCTCTTCATTTTACCCCAAAAATTTATGAAGACTAAAACTATTACTTAAGTGGTTTTTTTTTTGTTTAAATCTTTATTTTTATTTTCATAGAGTCGTTTCTTAAGGTTAGACCAAATTTTACCCTAGAGAAGTTTTAGACTTAGGACTTAGATTATGAACTGGGAGACAATTATTTAGGGAAGTTGTTTTAAGAATTTCTTAAGGTGTTAAATGTCTTAGGGCCATCTAGGTTTGTTCCTTCATCAACACCAATGCGACGTGCCCTTCAGGATGCACCATGTGCTCCAAGGGTGCCACTCACCTTGTTTGTTTCTTTTGCACGACGTTCCCTTCAGGATGCACCACGTTCTCCAAGGGTGCCACTCGCCTCGTGTGTTTCTCTTACGCAACGTGTCGTTCAGGATGCACCACGTGCTCCAAGGGTGCCACTCGCCAACTTGACTGATTGGTAGACATCAATAACCCTTGGAGTCAACACTCCGCCAGGTGAACTTGTGGGAGACTAAGGGCTCTAAGGAATAAGGCCCCCACCTTATTGCGCTCCCCTTAGAATCATCATGAGCGACTGTCGCAGTCTGCCCTCACGGCATCGTGGATCCTCGCGAACTAGGTAATCGTTAACCTACAATTTGAGCCACGACGGGGGTGCTAGTAGGATGTGGTAGGGTTGTTGTCCACACCTCTCCCTCAACCTCTATGGAAATCATGTGTGACCCCTTTACTCCATATGTGAGTCTGGTTGGCAAGCTATCATCAGCCTGCATCGTCAACAATCGTGTCAGAACATGTCCACATCATATCATCAAATCAATGAAATATCATAGTAAATAAATCAACCCAAATAGCACACTCCCTGACTCGATCCGGAGTCCAAGGGGTTCCATCGATGCCTCTGCATCCTCAAAGTCCAAAACCTTGCACACTCCATAAAACTGAGTCAATAGCACCTGTCTAAGCCAAAGCAGTAAAACATCATGTCATCTATCATAACGCATCATAATCAAGGACAAGAGTTTCAATATCATAATCGTCCAGATCACTTGCGAGAAAGTGTCCTCAAAGAATAAGTTTTCTCAGTGTGCCAGAGCGGGATGTTACAAGTTCTTTCATTTTTGTTTAATATTATATTGTTTCTTTCCTTCCCCATCATAGTGCCAATCAACTATGAGATAATAAAATATAGGCTTCTGACCATTATAATTTACTTCATTAATGTTCCTATTATTCTTTCTGTATGGAAGTTTCCTCCATAACAAAAATGTTATATGTCTTCATTCCGTGCCAGCCAATCAACTATGAGAGAATGGAAAATAGGCTTCCCATTGTGCTCATTTTCTTTCTTTGCATTTACATTTACAATATCCCATGCAATTTTATTAAATATTTAATAAACTTTCTATTTCATATTATTATTTCCATCATACATGAACTGTTCGTGGGTTGAAGGTATTATGGTACATTTTTCTAAATATTTTGTGCAATCTCTGTTCACTTCATTCACTCCTACACCTATTATTATTTCCATCATACATGAACTCTTCCTGGGTTGGGTTGAAGGTATTATGGTGCATTTTTCTAAATATTTTGTCCAATCTCTTTTCACTTCATCCAATCCTACACCACATGGGCATTACGCTCATTCTTTGGGCATTACGCTCACTGTTTGCACTATCGATGGTGATGAGATCAAACAAATTGTACATATTCCCCTAACATTTTCGCAACTCCTTATCTCCTTCACACCTTACAAACGTCCTCCAAACTTCACACCTTGCAAACGTCCTCCAAACTACACTTGATAGAGAATGGTTTAAATGGGATTCTAACTTTATAGGTGGAGTACATTTAATTTTCAAATGGATGTGGTGGTCCTCCAACATAAAACTCCTCAGGAAAAAAGAAAGGCAATCTGTGATCATGATATTGGATGACTATTCAAGAAATGTCCATTTGACCAAATGTAACTCTTCCTCTAGAATGCACGTGAATTCTTCTAAAACGTTACGTTCTTCCTCTAGAATGCATGTGACTTTTTCTAAAACTTTACCTTCTTAATGAAGTGAGTGCTCTTTGATTTACTAACTCCTTTTTTACTCATGAATCTATCCTCTAGTGTTTGGATCACTTTTTATATTTAACTCTTTGGAATCAACTCTTTCCAATTAATATTCACGTCATGTTCATCTACAACACCCTCTTCATACTCATACAAATCTAACTCATTGAATGTTGGTGGGTATACAAACTTTGTAGAAAACCTAAAACATATTCATTTTCTAAAATATTGTTAAGATATCACAAGTTCATCTTCTTCATCTACAACATGATATATTTTATTCTAAAAAATCATTCTCTCTACAAATCTTCTAACACCAAGTCTAATTCATTAAATTCCATTACTTTTCTTTTCTCATCTTATATATGCTTATACCCTTGATTTATTTTATTCTAAAGAATCATTCTCTCTACAAATATTCTAACACCAAGTCTAATTCATTAAATTCCATTACTTTTCTTTTCTCATCTTATATATGCTTATACCCTTGGGATATATGTTGTATCCACTACTTTCTTTCTCATGCACTTCCTTCATATTTTCTACAAAAGATTTTTTAGCCACACTTCTCTTTCTTGCTTTAGGGAAGATTGTCAAATATATCACCCTTCATAGCAACTAACCATTTAAGTTTCAAAAAGAGTTCTTTCTTGTTGATATGTTCACCAAATTGTTGTACAAAACCTCTTTTTGCATGAACACCACATCTGACTATCATGTCTCCTTTCCTACCAAACATCTTAAATATTTTCAATTCTCATGTTTCATACATTAGTTTTTATATAACCTTGTGGATGATAGGTAGAATTGAACTACAACTTTGTATCCAATGTTTTCTACATTGTTGTCCAAAAATTACCAATTAATATTAGATTTCTATATAAAATTATTCTTATTAGAAAACCATTCTAACAAAATAATTATTTAAAGAGTAAAACAAATATGTTTGTTGCATCATTAGTCTTCTTTCATGGGATTAAATGTGTCATTTTCGAGAATTTATCTAGAACTACAAAGATATAATCATTCCACCTTTAGGTTCTTGAAAGTATAGGTTGATAGATTCTTGTGGTACTTTTGGTACTAGAAATTCCTTATATAGTCCATTATTATAGAATTCCCCCTTGCATTCATGTGAATTCTACAACATTCAACTCACTTCTTGGCATATTTGTTGATTCCCAAGAAATATTAACACTCTTTCACCAATTCTAGATTTTTTCCATTTTGAAATGTCGAAATCCACCATTATGTGTTTCTCTTATGAAACTTCTCCCCAATTGATCCTCTTGGGATTCAAAATTTCCATATTTTGAAAAGAAATCATTCTTCAATGAAGCAATGCAAGTATGGCTTCCAATATCCATTCCATCATTTTTCATTGCCTTTCCATGCTTCATATAAATCAACATATGCCTCAAATATGTTTCTCATTTCTTTTATCCCCACCATCTACACAATCATAGAAGTCAAAATGCTATCATTCTTCTCAGGGCATCAACAACTCTAGCTGATTTTCTAGATTTATTTTTCAGCATGAATGATTATCTTCCAAATAACTCAACCAAATCCATGTCCCTTTGCTTCAACATTGCATGGTTGTTTATAATGTATTGCAACACTTGATGGTTATTGTAAATGACAAATTCCCTTGGAAAAAACTAGTTTCTCCACTTCCTCAATACCTAAATGATTGCATGAATTATTTATCAAACACTGAGTATTATTTATGTGTGTCACTGTTATGGACCTAACCTCCCTAACTCCTCACATAGGTAGAATAATATGTTTTCCATTTAACATAGGCCAATATTAATAAGGCCTAGTAATAAGGAAAAATAAGTTAAATGTAAGAAGACCTAGTAGAAGCTTCTTGTTCTAGAAGATATTCCTATAGATTTTTTTTTTGGTAGATAGATTTAGTATAAATAGGAGTCAATGACATGAGAAGTCTTCTCTAGAGAATCATTGTGATAGAGAACTACTCGGTTGGAGGTTACCACCTCCAAGAGGCAAGTGAACATTGTTTCCTATCAATAAAGATATTATTTTGGTGTTGTGGTTTCATATACTATGATGTTTCATTGTTATTCTCTACATTATTTATGTTTTTATGCTATTATAATAGATATGGTACCTTTAAAGTGGTATCTATTCCAGCATCTCAAAGCTACAAAGATATGTCGTTTAGTCCATAGTTGGGGAAGCATACATGTAGGAACTACAAGTGGTACTTAAGATCACATTGTTGGCCAAACTTGTACCCATTTTGGTACCCCTTCGAGTAGTAGCGCATTAGAAAAAACATGTATACAAATTTCCCTAGATATCATGAATCCCTGCGTAGAGAAACCAATTGACTGCCTGACTTCTATAGTTCCACCAAGAACAACACGCGACAAGATACTCTCTAGTACCTAGTTAGTTGGATAGTACAATTAAGGACACAGTATACCCTCCTTAGTTGGTGCCCTAAGATATTGGGTTGAGTACTTCTATTGGACCCCACACATATATCAAAGAGATATAGCACATGGAAAACCCTTGTCCGTGGAAACCCTGAATATCCTAATGCTTGGGAAGAAAATAAAAATAGAAAAGACAAGATCTATTGTCGTGCAACTTTATCTCCTTCATTTTGGTTGTGAAACTACTACAAATTTTTTCATGTTAAGAATTTGGGCCTGCCCACACTCATAATTGAGACCTAGCCCATTGGATTCCTCTTTTCATCTTGATTGAAGTGATACCTACCATTTTTTTAGCCTTTTTTTTGTTGTGGTTCCACTCCTCTTCTAGCCCCCTTATTAGGGACATGTCTCATTGGATTCCTATTTTCACTCTTATCATTGTCATACCTATCATTTTCAACTCTGTCTTTGACCCTATTAACCCACCCCTCTTTCAATCATGGCTCTCACCTTCCAAGAAGAAACCAATTAGAAACTGAGTACTGATCTGGCTTCCCTTCAGGACAGAGTAAACAAGGACATTCCTACCATTCATGCAGAAATAGACACCATCTAAGACCAGATCTATAGCACCATTGGTGAAGTCAAAGAGTAGCTAGGTGGCCAAATTAATGCAGTACATTCCACATACCACCAATTCATGACCAAATTCTAGGCTACATCCTCCTTTGATCCCCCTATATATACTAAAGTTTTTGACTCCAATCAACCTCTCCCCTCTCATTCCAACTACCTACCTCATGATCCCCATCTTCCTACAGTCGAGGTAAGAAAATTTGATGGATCGGATCCACAAGACTCAGTTACTCAAATGGAACATTTTTTCTCCCTACATGGTATCAGTGAAGAGTTAACCAAGATTCATTATGGAATTCTATATTTCGATCTGAAAAGATGGGAATGGTGGCAATGGCGTCGCAATGCACGTAAAGGGTATGTTTCTTGGTCACAGTTTGTTGTTGATTGGTATGAATGATTTGATAATCACACCCACATTTAGGACGTCTCACCAAGTTGAAATAGTTAAGGACAGTAGAATATTTTATTTTTTCCTTTAAGAACTTTGGTTTTTGAACAAAGGGCGTGGAATACACTTTTTTCAAAGAATGCTTTATCAGTGGCATCAAGGATGAAATTCATGCCCAGGTTGTCATGGATCGCACACCGACTTGGCTGGAATCCACTAAGCCTGCCAAGGAGGTACAACAAGTAATTTTTTCCCAGAGCATAAAACCCACTTTTTTTCTCCACCCTAAACACAACACACCTTCCCCTCAAGCCACTCCTCTCAAGGTACAAAAGTTAACACGGGAAGAAATGGTTGAATGCCAACTCAAAGGTATTTGCTATAATTGAGATGAAAAATATATTCTGAGCACAAGTGTAAGGAACAAAATATTTTTATGGAAATGTCAAAGGATGTTGTTGAAGTGGAAGGTGAAGTTCCCCCTATTGAAGAACTACCCCTTCCCGATGTTAATACTTCTCCTGTTGATCCACCATAAGTTGAACCATTGATTTCATTTCATTCCCTCACGAGCTTCTCTACTCCTCAAATCCTCAAGCTCATTGGCTATATTAAGCATAGGAAATTCATCATACTTGTTGACAGTAGAATCACCCATAATTTTATTCACCGCCACATTTCCGAGGAAATCAATTGTTATATTCATGTCGTCATCAATTTTCAAATCATGATAGCTAATGGAGGTTCCATCAAAATGTGGTGGGAGTTGTGAAAATGTACGTATTCAAATTGGGTAGTACCACCAGAAATCTCATATGTTTTCCATCGATATGGGAGGTTGTGACATTGTGCTAGGTGTTGAATGGTTATTCACTTTGCATCCCATTGTCATGGATTTTAAGGAATTAACCATGCAATTCTAGTAGGAGGGACAACAATATCACTTCCAATTAATCACAGTAAGTTCCCCTAATATATTAGTTCCCATTGCATGGAAAAGCTTCTAAAAAAAGGTCATTCAGGTATTATCACTGAACTCCACTCTATTCAAGCAGTTGAGACACCCTTTTTACATATTGATCTCCAATCTCTCATATCCAAACACCAAACTATTTTTTCCACTCCCCAGGGACTTCCCCCTTCCCGTGAAGTTCATGATCATTACATTCCACTTATCTCTGTAAGTCTCCCTCCCAATGTTCTCTCTTATCCTCGTCCATTTTCCCATATGAATTAAACTGAGAAAATTATGCAAGAATTGCTTGAAGTGGGTGTTATTTGTCCTAGTACCAACCCCTATTATTCTCATGTTGTCATGGTACTCAATAAATAAGCTACTTGGATTATGTGTCCAAACTTTCGTGCCCTTAGTAAACTCACCATCAAAGACAAGTTTCCCATTCCTATCATTGATGACCTCTTGGATGAATTGAGCGGTGTCGAGTACTTTAATAAACTTGATATCTGATCTGGCTACCACTAGATACGTATGAAAGAAGAATACATTCCCAAGACCACCTTTAGAACTCATGAGGTTCACTATGATTTCTTGTTCATTCCCTTTGACCTTTGTAATTCCTCATAAACCTTCCAAAGTCTCATGAATCATGTCTTTTGTCCTTATCTTGTTCATTTTGTCTTAGTTTTATTTGATGATATTCTCATCTGTAGTAAAACTTGGACAACCGATCTTTCCCATATGGACCGAGTTTTGTATCTCCTCTCTCAGCACAAACCTTTCCTCAAACAATATAAATGTGCCTTTGGAGCCTCAGAAGTGGACTACATGGGTCAGATTGTTGGCAAGGATGGTGCAAGGGTCGATCCTAAGAAAATTGAATCTATGAAATATTGGCCTTCCCTAAAAATCTTAAGACTTTGCGTGTATTTATGGGTTCAACAGGATATTATTACAAGTTTTTTAAGAATTATGGAAAAATTGCAGCACCTCTCATGACTCTCCTTCAAAATAATGCCTTCAACTGGACTCCAACAACTAATCTATCCTTCCATGCCTTGAAAGTATTTATGTGCACGACGTCGGTCCTGGCTCTTCCAAACTTCACCAAGACCTTTGTCTTGGAATTTGATGTCTTCGGAAAAGGAATTTGGAAATTCCTCATGCAAGAGGGTAGGCCTTTGGCCTTCACTAGCAAACAACTTTGAGATAGACATTTGGGCCAATCAATCTATGAAAAGAAAATGTTGGCTATTTTTCATTTCATGGATCTGTGGCACCCTTATCTATTGGCGGAACGCTTCCATATTAAAATTGATCACCAAAGCTTGAAGTATTTTCTATAATGAATAATTTCCTCCCAAAAGTAACAAAAATGGGTAAACAAGATATTTGACTACGATTATGAGATCATTTACAAGAATGGAAAAGAAAATGTGGTCATTGACGTTATTTCCTAAAAATATGAAGAAGAAGGCTCCCTCTTTTCCCTCTCATTTTTAGTACCAAATTTGTAACACCCTGTTTCCCCCATCTTGTAAATATAACTGGACTGGCCAAGAACTATGGAAAACTCATGAATGTGAATATGTGATGTAAACGGACCTTGAGGAAAAGGTCAATGAATGTGAATAACATTTTGAATTTATTGCAGAACTGCTGAGAGGGGACGTGCAGAAAAAAACAGAGACCACGATGGCGGTGGAAGGCACCTGAAAAGGTGGCGTTAACTTCCACGGAGAATTAATTACCGTATTTGGACTCCACTAGCCCGAAAAACCAAAAGCGGCTCGCTGGCCCTGAATTAAATGCCCCGTAGGCTGGTAGGTTGATGTCTTAATGAGGGATGGGGAGGTGAACCACCTATCCGTAGATCCATCATGAGTGACCAACGCAAGGGTAATCACGCCACACACAACCTCGCGAGAGGATAAGGCATGGGATAGAAGCGATTGGGGGGGCAGACGCAAGGGGTACTCTGGCATTATGTAGAGTGAGTGATAGCAGAGAGGAAGGATTGCAACCTTCGCTCTTGGTCACTGGAAGACGGAGAGACGCAGTCTCACAACATCGTGGTCTCAGCTCGGGGGTGGCTAGTGGTAAATCTGCTGGGAGTCGCTGAGCCTATGGTTGGGTGGAAACGAGCACCCCTCTCAGCAGTTACTTAACCTTGGTGGTATTTCTGATAAGTGTTTTGCCTATGGCACCTTGAAATATCTGTCTTTTAATAACTATGCTCATAAGCTACAGAACTATGAATGTTTTCATTATAAGAATGATTGTCTGGTGTTTAATGAGTACTAGTAGTTGTATATGCTTATAACAGAAAAACCACGCATGGCTTATGTTGATAAATGAATTTCATTATGTTTAAGTTGAACCAAGTCATACTTCCAGCCCGTTCTCGGGAAGTTTTTTCCCCTTATCTGTCTCCTAGAATGCCCCAGAGTAGATCTCTTCACAAATATTCCCTCTATGGAAAGGTTTACCAAGAACCTGTAACTTGGCTGTGCAAGTCTTAACAACCCTGTAAGAGGAGGAATGACCCTCTTAAAAATCCTAAGGTAGCAGCGTAGGGATAAGTAACGAATTGACGGATGAGATCCTGTCAGAAGACCCATGGTCATTCACGACCGTTAGATTTATGAAAGAAACAAGGGCGTTACATACCTTGCCCCTTTTCCCTCTATCTTCGTGAATAGCGAAGAAATCGAGATCGTAGACCCCAAGATCCATGAGAACATTTGGACCGTTGATTTTTCCACATCCATGAAGTAGTGGAAGAATGCGCGAGGTGGAACAGATCTGAGCCATTAGATCCTAGCTAGAAAAACCCAACAGTCGTTGGATCTGTTAAGAGATGCATGAGGGTTAAGTCCTTGTGAAGAGGAGGTTGAAAGTCCCGACGAGAGGCACAGCCAGCGGGATATCAGGAATCGCGAGATTGGGATTCCTGTTGACAAGAGTTCAGGATTTTCCATGGTGAAAACCTCAGGATGGATCTGAGCCGTCCATCATAGGAGGACACATGGGAAAGATCGAGCAACCCATCAGCATATCGGCTACAGGGGTTTTGAGTTGACATAATATTTCTGTCATCGGAGTACTAAAAGTCCCAAAACCCCGAGAGTAAATCAGAACCTTCCATCTTAAGGGGACGCATGGCATAAATCTGAGAGCTTGGGAAAAGTCCCGAAAAGGGAGAGCTCATCGGCATATCGGGGTTTGGTATTTCGTGAATCCGGAGGACAAGAGGCTGGGAAAATCCATGTTGGAAATTCCAGAAATGATTTGAGCCGTTCATCAACTGGGAACACGTGGCGATATCAGAAGACTCCATCGGTATTTTGGATACCGGGGATTTGAGGTGACAAATGGGAAAATTCGGATAGGCATTGGGAGTTTTGAAATTAAGAAATTTGGGACCTTTGAGTCTCGGAATAATGAGGAAATCCTAGCCGTAGATCTTGGATAGGACACGTGTCGGAAGATACAGAGAAGAGCGGGGTTTCGGCACTTCGTGATTCCCGGGAACAAAGGAACAATAGCAGGGAGAATCGCAAAATCGCGAAACGTGACGTCCCGACAGGCTAAAGGAATGTAGGCCACATAGGAGTCGGCGAGGTGGATAGGTGGCAGATCACATCGGGGTTTCTGGAAGTGAAGCTCCGAAGGAAACTTCACATTAGGATTCATGATCCCGCGATATCCAAAAAGGTGACAGGTAAAGGTACCGTTGAAGAGTCAACCCTTGTGTGTGTCAGCGCAACGGTGTATTGGGAATCGGAGGATCGGGGATCTTGAGGACAAAGTGCCGATACACTTTGATCCCGCGAAGTCCGAAATACTGACAGGAGCTAATACCGTGGTCTTATGGATTAGCGGTCATGTGGGTCGGAGTTTAACCAGGAGGGAAAACCCGTCAAGGCACGTGTCAGTGTTTTGGTCCATCGGGGTTCGGGGGTAGGGAATGTGAATGTCATTGACATCACAAGTGTCGAATCCAGGACAAGAGAAACCTCAATAGGGACGTGAAAGTTCAGTGTTTGACTTACATCAGGTTTTGGGGAAACGCAATACACAAACGCGTGGTCACAGGAATCGCAAAATCACGAAGTCCGATTTCTCGATTGGAAAGGGGAGATTTAGTGGAGAGTTTTTGTGGGTGCAGATTTTTACAGATAAGGAATTAAAAGGACATCAGAATCCTTCGAGTCGTGGAAGAAGAAAAGGTCCTGTGAGCGGACATGGATATGGGAAGGAGATAGCCTATGCTAAGCCCCGTAGGACTCCGGGGATTCTGATCATTGAGAAATCAACGAAAATGTTTATCTCCATAGTGGGTATGTTACAAATTGGTATCAGAGCATGGTTACAACACTTGGCCTGCTTGGGCTCAGGCACGAACTGCGTAAGGAGACATCGTCATCTGCGTATTATCCTTAAGAAGAAAGATTGAAAGATGAAATTGTAATCGGGGACATGAACTTTGTTGTCTTGTTTTAAGTTAAGACTGTTGATAGATAAGGATTAAGTCCCCAAATGAAAAATTCTTGTTATATGGGTATACATGTGAAAATATAAATTATGCGCAGATTTTAAAAATATATCTAACTCTTAACTAACAATCAACATTTGTCTTTTCACCGAAGCGGACGATCAGTCGCGGAAAATATACAGACGCAGAATATGGTAATTCACCAAGAGGTGGGAGAAGGCTCCCACAACAGAGACGAAGAGTCTAATGAAAGAAGAGCAATAGGAACCCCTCCAGACCTAGCCGATACTGTGAGGAGTCTCATGGTTGAGTTGCAAAGCTGCAAGGCCAACAATGAAAGGATGATGAAAGAAACAAGAAAAGAAAACTGAAATTAATGCAGTGTTACTGCAGAGCTTATACGACCTACAGCGACAATTGCAGCATGAAATCGAAGTGCAGAAACATGGTCGTAATAGTGGGCATACTGAGAGAAGAACCTCAAGAATGGTCCACCCCAGAGTTAAAGGACCAGTACTAGACGATTCCACTGAGAAGGAAGCTGGCGATTCAGAAGGCTCTTCCAGCAGCACGACCAGTTCCTATTCTCAAAGAAAACAGAAGAAGCAAAAGACTTCCAAGAGTCATAAATTTGAGGAATTCAGA
>SNQJ01S0007249.1:75747-86953 GCA_010110895.2 Picea sitchensis | reverse complement strand
TGGTAACATGGTTTGGTTAAAACAAATTATCATATGCTTAATTCTAACAAAAATGGTCGCTTGCACATTTTGCAGAATTAAGGGGTTTAAACACATCAGCTTAGAATGTGTATTGAAGAAATGAAATAAGGCGAGGGAGCCTCCAACCATGATAAGGAGGCCGAAGGCCAGAATACTAGAGTTGGTAATAAAGAGATAGAGTCCAATGGACGCAAGCGAAGAGGAGAGCAAGAAATATTAATAGAAACTATAAGAATCCTGAAAATAGAAGTGCAGAGCTACAAATAAGATAATGAGAGACTGATGAGAGAGAAAAGTTAGATAAATGCTCAAGTGTTGTAGAGCTTAAATCAATTGTAGAGGCAAATGAAGAAGGAAGGTGTCATGAAAGAAGAGAGGATCATGGAAGAGTTGGTTATTCAAAAAGTGCAAGCAGAACTTGTAGACACCACTCACCTCCTTACTTAGAAATAATTTTTTATACATCAGAATATCCCATAAGAAGTCTAGAGGTGTCTCCTGTTAGGCACCAGAGATGGAGACAGGAATTGTACAGTTTGCAAGGAGATTTGAGGAAGCTTAATCCACCCTCCTTTGATGGTGAAAGAGAAAGGGAATATGATGTTGAAGCATGGTTGCTTGGACTCAGGAGATATTTTCAGTTGCATAACTATTCATCAAACCTGGAAGCCAGGATTTCCACCTACCATTTACATGAAAAAGTTACAATGTGGTGGGATCAACTGAATCAAGTTTAACATATTAATGAGAATAGGATCACTTGGAATCATTTCAAGAAGTACTTCCAGAAGGAGTACCTCTCAGAGCATTTTTTATGACAAGAAAATGCAGGAGTTCTTTGAAATTAGGATGGGAAGCATGACTATGGAAGAATATGAGAAGAAATTCTTGGGATTGTTAAAATATGTTGGGTTTATAAATGATGAAAAGGTAAATATACAGAAGTTTTTTAGTGGATTTCTAGCGTTTTATAAATAAAATATTAGGTATGATGAGCCCAAGACCTTGACTGAGGCCATCAGGAAGGATAAATACATGTATGAGAAAGGACATGGAAGATAATCCTTGCATAAATCTTGGAAGGATAAGAAGAAGGAGAAGTTTGATCAGAGGAGGAAAGGATTCAAACCTCCCTTCAATAGGAATGAGCCTAATATAAATTATCAACATCAATATGCTAAGGGTGAATCCAAGAAAGAAGACTCCTTGGGAAAAAGGAGAAGACCACCTATCCAATGTTGGGGATGCAAACAAGATCACATGTACAAGGATTTCCCACATAGAAAGGACAGAGTGAAGACTGTGCACAACATCTAAGAGGCTACAATAGTCGAATATATGGGGAGAATATATGCATCCTTAGATGATCGACAAGAAGAGTATCAGTCCAATATGATCGATGTGGAAGGTAAGATCATAAATCAGCATATATATATTTTAATTGATTTAGGAGCAAGTCATTGTTACATTGATCCTAAAATAGTGGATAGATTACATTTGGAGAAAATTAATCTTGGAAAATCAAGTTTGGTTCAGCTAGCCACTGGAACCAAAAGGAGAATCCATGATATGGTTAGAGGATGTTCCATAAGTCTTAATGGTGTGAATACAAATGTTGATATAAATATCATACCATTGGGGTATTATGATATTCTAATTGGAATGGATTGGTTGGACAAGCATCATGTTGTCCTAGATTTTCATAGCAAGACATTTACCTGTCTCGATGAAGATGGAAAACAGAGCACTATGAAAGGAGTTCCAAGACCCATATCTATAAGGGATATTTAATCATTACAGCTGAAGAGATCTTTTAGGAAAGGATGTCAATTATATGTGGCTCATGTGGAAGAGACTGAAAATATAAAGGGCCAAGCCTTGAATATTTCTCAGTACTACAGGAATTTAAAGATGTATTCCAAGAAATACCAGGGTTTCCACCAAGAAAGGAGATATATTTCTCAATTGATCTAGTGCATGGAGCTGCCCCAATGTCAAAAACACCTTACAGAATGAGCACACCAGAGTTAAAATAATTAAAAATGCAGTTGGAGGAATTGTTGAAGAAAGGGTACATATATCCAAGTGTTTCACCTTAGGGAGCACCAGTACTCTTTGTCAAAAATAAGGATGGAACCTTGAGGTTGTGTATTGAATTTTGACAACTGAATAAGTATACTATAAAGAACAAGTATCCTCTACCCATAATTGATGACCTCTTTGATCTACTAAGAGGAGCAAAGATATTTTCAAAGATTGACCTAAGGTCAGGATACCATCAGGTAAGAATCAAGGAAGAAGACATTCATAAGAGAACCTTTAGGACCAGGTATGGGCATTATGAATTTGTAGTGGTGCCATTTGGACTGACCAATGCACTAGTTGTCTTTATGTGCTTAATGAATGGTATATTCAGAAATTGTTTGGATAATATTTTCATAGTGTTCTTGGATGACATACTTATCTATTCTAAGTCAGAAGAGGAGCATGAACATCACTTAAGACTGGTATTGCAAGTGCTGAGAGAACATCAATTGTATTCCGAGTTGAGTAAGTGCTCTTTTTATCAAAAGGAGATCCATTACTTGGGACACATTATTTCAGAGCAGGTCATAGTAGTAGATCCAGAGAAGATTGAAGCCATTAGAGGATGGCCAACACCCATAAATGTGTCAAAATTCAGATATTTTGTGGAATTAGTTGGTTACTACAAAAGGTTCATATTAGGGTTCTTTAAGATTTCTCATCCCATCACTTATTTGCAAAATAAGGGAACTAAATTCGAATGGACACCTAAGTGTGAAGAGAATTTTAATATGTTGAAGGAATTACTTACTAGCGCACCTATGTTGAAGATTGCTGACCCAAATGAAAGTTTTGTGGTATATATCGATGCATGTAAGGAAGGACTTGGGGAATTCCTCATGCAAAATGGAGATGTCATTGGTTATGAGTCCAGAAATCTTATGGAACATGAGAGGAACTATGCCACACATGACTTGGAGCTTGCTTCCATTTTTCATGCCTTGAGGATGTGGAGGCATTACCTCATGGGGGAGAGATTTTAATTAAGGACATACCACATTGGCATAAAGTATCTTTTTGAATAGCCAACCTTGAATTACAGGCAAACAAGATGGATGGAATTTTCAAGTGAATATGAACTTGATATAAAGGAAAGGATAATAAAGTTTCTGATGCACTTAGTAGAAGAGTGCATATCATGCATGCTACTATTGTCAGTATGCATCAGTCAGACTTGAAGAGAAGAATTTTAGACGGTCTTGTTAGAGATCAGCGTTACCTACAGGTAAAGGAAAGCTTACAACAAGGAGATGTACAACAGAAAATAAAGGAGTATGAGATAAAGGAAGATGGATTACTCATGCATTAGAATAGAATCTATGTTCCTAGTTCCGGAGAACTGAGAAATTTGGTATTGAAGGAAATGCATGATGCTCCTTATGCTGGACATCTCAGTTACCAGAAAACAATTACAACAGTAAGAAGCCAATTCTTTTGGCCGGGAATGAAAAAGGATGTTGATGATTACTTCGCTCGATGTATGGAATTTCAGAAGGTGAAGGTTGAGTATAGGCACCCAATGGGTTTGTTGCAACCATTAACAATCCCAGAGAAGAAATGGGTAGTGATAACCATTGATTTCATAACTAAATCACCCAGGACAACAAGGCAACATGATTCAATCATGGTGGTGGTTGAAAAATTAACAAAGGCTGCTCATTTTGTTCCTGTAAAGACAACACATACAACGACTAATATTGCATAAATTTACATGAGAGAGATTTCTAGGTTGCATGGGATACCTAGGACAATTGTCTCGGATAGAGATACAAAGTTTACCTCCAATTTTTGGATGGTATTGTTTAAAGGATTTGTTACAAATCTAAACTTTAGCACAACATGCCATCCCAAATCAAATGGACAAATAGAGAGGGTCAACCGAATAATTGAAGACATGATGAGAATGTATGTGATGGATAAGCCATCTAAGTGGGAAGATTACTTGCACTTGGTTTAGTTTGCATATAAAAATGGATATCAATATTCATTGAGAATGAGCCCATTTGAAGCCTTGTATGGTAGGAAATGCAATACTCTAGTGAGTTGGGACAACCTAGCAGATCGAGTGGTACTTGGTCCAAAGTTGCTCAAGGATATGGAAGAACATATGGTTAAGATCAAGAAGAATTTGAAGGCATCTCAGGATAGACAAAAAATTTATGCAGATAAGAACAGGACGGCTAGAGAATTTAAATTAGGGGAGCACGTACTTTTGAAAGTGAAGCCCAAGAAAATCTCCTTGAAATTAGGTAGTTGTATAAAGTTGGTAGCCAGATTCTATGGTCCATTTGAAATATTGGACAGAATAGGGCCAGTTGTATACATGCTTGCATTGCCTGCTTCCATGAATGTGCATAACGTATTTCATGTATATTTACTAAATAAATATGTACATGATCCTATCCATGTTATTGATTGGCATCTGATTCAAGTAGAGACAGAGGGAGACTTTCAGGTTCATCCAGTACAGGTATTGGACAAAAAGGTCAAAAGCCTCTGCAATCGAGTTATAGAGATGGTAAAAGTTTAGTGGACCTATTACGGTCCTGAAGATGCTACCTGGGAACATGAAGATGACATGTGGGAAGAGTACCCATAGCTTTTTGAATAAATTTTGAGATTTCGATCTCTATTTTGTATATGCACTGAGGATAGTGACAAAATAAAGGGGAGGGGATGTAACACCCGAGGTTTTGAGCCCCATTTTAAATAATGTATTGTTAAAATGCTGAGAGGATAGAGTGCCAAAGAAATGTAATGTTTTGATCACTATTAATAATAAATACATCGTTGGCTGCTAGACGGACAAGGACTAGAGTTATAAGGGGCTATGATTCCACAAGAGATGGGGATTGAGGGGATAAATATTTATTTCCTATTTTAATTAACCTTTTTTCTAAGGGAGTGGATTAGTTATGTGAACTTCTTGGGGAAGGCCAGGAGGTTCTTTATTCCCCACTAAATACTTAATCTTCCCCTGGTCTGCTGGGGGGGGTTGGTTGATAGTTCGTTCTCTCATTTGCTCGTTCGCTCCTTCATTCGTTCATGCGTTCATTCACTTGCTCACTGTTTAATTCATCCCATCCCTACCTATCACTCATTTATCCATCCTCACCCGCGTCTTGGCTTGGGAAAGGGGAATGAACTATCGAATATTAGCCACATTATTGTTGGTTGTAGTGGTTGCTGGTGTAATCCAGCCATGACTTGAGGCCTACATGTCTAAGATCCGTTGGCCTGTGTCGAGATTTGTTCACAACTGTAATTCCTGAGAGTTCTAGCATTGATATTTTGGACTAGTTGCGTTGGAGCCCAAAATAAGGAGAAGGACTGCCTGAGGGACTGCGTGGCAGAGAAGACTGGAGGTCCATTCTCTTGGGTGGTGCAGGCTGGGTAGAAGAGAGTTGGTTACTTGGATTGTTGTGAGTGCTGGGAAATCCTATGAGAGCTTGAGTGCTGACTGGTTTGGGAAGCCAAGTAACACTCTGGAATCGTCCTTGTGGATTCATAGCCCTAGCTCGGGGGTGACACTAAAGTTGATATTTGGAACAGTAGTGTCTACGGTTGGGTGGAATGTCCTTGGTCTGCAGCTAGTTGGTGTCATATTTATAAATATGAGTGCTCTCTGTTATGGTATTATTTACCTATATATGAATGTATTCCACTATGTATTTATTTATCGTTTAATTGAATCTTTAGAATATGCATGCTTGTTGGTTATCAATGTGCATGTCATTAAATATTTTCTTTTATGCATCCTTATTAATTTAAAATGTATCAATAAGAGAAAGAAGTCCAAGGTTGGGCTTGAAGGTGGTGTACGCCATCCTTTGGGTGGTCAGGGTGTGTTATAGGGAGGTCATCATTTGTGGTATCATATCACAGTTATTCTCTAAATTGGAAGAAGGAAAATCTACAGATTTTCATGTATAGAGGAGACAAGGTCTCATGACATATCTTTACAGTATGGGTCAAATGTTTTATCTATGGTTTTTAATTAACAATGTTAATGTTAATTAGTAGGTAGAAATAGAGGGAGAAGTAATGGTATCATCCATTTGCATCCAATATATATGTGACAGAGGAAGAAGGAAGCAAGCATATCTCTCAAGTGAAAGAGCTTGTGGTAGAAGAACCTTACATCAAGGGATGATGTAACACTTCCAGCTGAATATTGGAAGTGAGGAGAAAGATAGAGTTCTCAGGGGAAAGTGAGTAGGTGTAGAGCCAGAGGAGAGTAGATAATTTCTCAGAAGTTTCTATTGGATTAAACCAGTAATACCAAAATACCATAGCTCAGGAGGAATATTGGTGATGTATTGAGTGACAAGTAGAGGAGACTTGCTACATAGGCTTGATGCAACTCACAATGGAATATGAGATGTTCACAAAGGAGGATATGGAGATGAATACTTATGGTCATGTCAAAGGTTCAGAGAGAAGTCATAGCTAGAGGAGAGAGAATGCCAAAGAAATTGACATAATAAGGATGAGTCAAGAGGATCTTGACAGAGAGTTTATTGAGTTAAAAGAGAGACTCAATATAATTTTGAAGTTTCTACAGGAAAGAAAGAAATACCATAGATATGGTTGGAGACTAAAGAGGAAGTATAAATTGCCTATTAGACAATTGATTTCAATGGAGAAGAGGCAAAGAATGGAATCTCAATTCAGAGAAGAGGAACTCAAAGAATCTGAGTACAGAGAGTCCTTGGGAGTAGGACTAGTAGTTTAGTTTTGTGAACCAAAGAAGGGAGTGAAGTTTTGAGAGGAGGATGAGGTTTAGGGTATATACCTCATGAATAAATTGATAATTTAATTCCAACATAAGGAGAATATACTAAAGGCATATATAGAGACTCAGAAGTCTCATGTTTTTAAAACTAATGGTTTTTGTATGCTTGCAGGATTTACAGGTCATGGAGATAGGCAACCACTTGTAGCTATCATAAAGGAAGAATTTCCTCACAAAGGCATAAGAGAAAGATAGATTCATAATTATGTCATGTCAGAGGAAGGGACAACATTGTCTCCTTAAAGTTGGGAAAGAATAAGTTATGCATATTCAAAGAATGTAGATGATTAAGATGCAAAGAGGATGAATAGTTGGCTTGGAGATACTTCAGAAGATGAAGTACGCATAATATTGGAAAGGGTTATGAAATTCTACAGTGACACAAGTATGGATATTTCTAGAGGAGAAATGATAGTAGATGAGTATGATGTTAATGATCATTGGTTCATGATCATGGAAAAAGGTATAAATAGTTTGCACAAAATCTGTCATTTTAATAAATTCCAAGAAGACAATTTGATTGAGCAATTATGTAGACTAAGCATGCAACTTAAAGATATGCAATATTGTTTGCATAAGTTTTTTTTGAATGAGAAGTGTTCTCAAGGAGTTGAGTAGAGAGAGAGATGTGAAGAACAATAGATAATAATAGCCATACAAATTTTAACTGGAAATTTCCAGTAGATGAATGGTAGCAATAGGGTATACTAGCAAGAGGCAAGACTGGACATTGAGGAGTTATGGAAGCATTTGATGAAGGTTTCCAAGTGGGAAAAAATAGAATAAGAAGAACAAAATGGCAGTACAAATGATGAAATACAACATATATTTTGCACAACAATAGAGTAGAGTATGGGATACTGGAAGCTTGCAGAGAGCAACAAGGTAGCAACAAGACAACAAGGAAATTGAGAAGCAGAATAAATTTTGGGATCGAGGAGGAATTCAACGAATGAAGACTCATTTTCAGTAGATAATGAAACATTTTGACCCTGTTAGTCTGATGTAGGAGCATTTTTCCTCCTAATTCAACCTTTTTTACTAGACCTAGGGGATCTTTAAATTGATGTATTTTCCTATGTTTGATTGAAACCGAGAAGAATTGCATAAGATAAGGGTTGTTAAGTTGATATTGATTAATATTTGATAAAGTTTTCCTTATTTAAATAATATCTCAAGAGTTTGTAATATTTAGAGATATCTTTAGGTGTGTGTAGATCTCTTGAGGATATTGTGGATCTAAGGAATCTTTAGTAGAGATATTTTAGGATCTGAACCAAATTCTGGTGTCGAAATCCTTTGTAATAAAATATGTAATCCTAAGGGAATTGAGATTCAATAGAGAAAGTGGTCCAAGCTAGAGAAAAAGAGGATAATTAGAGGTTTATGTAAGAGGCCAAGTGTGGCCTAAGCCCGAAAGAGGCTAATTCATCGTAAATCAGGCCTTGAGAGAAGAAGGCCGTGTATAAATTCATGTACATAATCATTAATATAAATCTATGTGTTTATGGCTCTCTGTGTCAGTACGCAATTGGGTGCAGTTATATTGGATTAACTTCCATGGATGCATGATAACAGTCCATATTGGATCCTCTGTGCATTTATATGGTTCCCAACTAATGGTCATCCAGTATCAGGCTGAACCGTGAGAATAAACCATCACTTATGAGAAGTTGATCGAGATCGAGCATTGATCATAGAAGAGATCAATGCCCAAATGTGATTAAGGACCAATTGATATCATAGTGGAGTTTTAGTGAAGTCAGGATGAGTAGAGATCGAGTTCTTCTTTATGAAGAGATCAGAGAATAGGATTAATTTCCTTTGCAAGTGTAATGTTAGGGACCTACCCCCTTACATAGGTAGAATAATATATTCTGATGTAATAAAGGTCAATATTAATAAGGCCTAGCAATAAGGAATAATAAGTCCAATGTAAGAATACCTAATGGAAGCTTTTGCTTCTAGAAGGATCTTCCTGTAGATGGTTCTTTTGACAGAAATATTTTGTATAAATAGGAGTCAAGGGTATGAGAAATTTTGTCTTGGATATTATTGTAATAGAGATATGCTATGTTGGAGGTTTCCCCCTAGAAGAGGCAAGTGAATATTTCTCTCAGTAATCAAAGTGCTCTTTCTGGTGTTATTTTGGTATTGTTTTGGTATTATTGCGGTGTTTTTCTAGTTATATTGTTGTTCATCTACCATTTGTAGCTATTTATTTATGTTTTGCATACTTTTTTATATCTAGAATATTACAAGTGGTATCAGAGCACCTTCCTTAGCAGAAAATTGTGGGTTAATTTTTTTCAGGGTAGAGACGTATTCTGACATCTTTAAGCTACAAAGATCTATCGTTGCGTGCATAAACCCATGGTTAGGGATTCATACACACAGGAAATATAAGTGGTACTTAAGTGCACATATGTTCGCCACCCTTGTCACCCCTGTTGGTACCCCTTTGAGTGGTAGTGCATGTTATCGTATTAGTCGGTAAATGCGGACATAAACAAATCTCCCTAGATCCCACTGGAAACTATAACAAAACAAAAAAGAATATGATACTTTCTCTAAGCTCTAACTATTAAGTCTACTAGTTAACAAGAGATAGATAACACACCTTTTAAATGTTGCTTCCTCTTGTCATTTCCATCCTAGCTCCACTTCAATGCTCCTGTGATATTGAATCTGCAAGGGAACACAAGCCAACCAAAGTGAAAGAAACACAATGTACTCAACAAGAACCTATGTATGTGATCAAGGAATCATACAATAAAACAAGACTAGATTTATGGGAAAGAAACATATCGTTGTATCATATTAAAATGAAAGTGGAGATTACAACCAAAGCCTTGATGTCACAAGGTCCCCTTTAAATGGCCCTTTGCTCCAACACACACACCTTTGCTACAACCTTGAATGAAAAATATCCACAATGACTTGATGAACTAAAATGAAGCTCTCAAGCATGATCTAATGTAGAAATCTCCATGCAATTCTTAGCCTATTCAACCTTAGCCCTTTCCATGAGAGATCCCTCTTTATATAGTGTGAAAGAGAGATGGATGAGGAGATTAGGATGATCCCACCAAATCAGAAAAGAGAGTAATATCCAAACCGTTCGGAGGCCACCTCATCTTCTAGAAGATTTTGATCTAGAACATTCGTGAAGTTCAACTTTTCCTTAGCTTTTAACATCATCGCACCCTAGACATAGGGAAACCTGTGGAGACATTGCAGTCTAGCTTTAGAGCAGGATGCGATGATCAGGGGTCGTCTCACCCCATGCATATTGCAGGGTGTGACGACCTTCCTTAATAGGGTTTTTGAGAAAGAAAAGAAAACCACTCTCTTCATGGAGAAAGACACTTTTTATATTTTTAGGGAACATGAACAAATGTTGTCAATTGATCACTGGGGTGACCAAAATAATGTGTAACAGCGCATCAGAAAACACTTGTATACGGATCAACCTAGATCTCCTGAAGCCATACATAGATAAATCGATCGGTCGCCTAATTACTATAGTTCCACCGAGAACAACACTCGGGAAGATACTCTCTAGTACCTCGGTAGTCGGGTAGTATGGCTAAGGGCATGGTCTAGCATCCTTAGTTAGTTCCCTGAGATATTGGGTTGAGTACTACTATTGGACCCCACATGTATATCAGAGATCTATAGAACAGGGAAAACCCTTGTCTATAGAACCCTTGAATACCTAACCTTTGGAGATGCAAACAAAAACATAACAAACAAGATCTATTGTCACGCAACTGTCTCCTGCATTCGAGTTGCCAAATTACTACACATTTCTTCCTGTTAAGAATTTGGGGATTTCATCATTGAAATATTCTTCAGATCAGAGTATAATTCCACAAGTGTAAAAAAAAAAAACAGTTTGGATCATTTTGGCACCATTCTTTGATACCTATTCCATTGGATTTCTCTCTTCTCCCTTATCAAATTCATACCTATCATTTTTCAACAAATTTTGTTTTTCTGTGTGACCCCACTCACCCCTTTTCGGTTCCCTCGTCATCATGGCCCATACCCATAGCCAAGACTTGGAATCTTTCTTCAATACCTTGCATTCTAATTTCACAGAGACCCAACAAGAAGTGAGACAGCTCAGTGCCAATATTTCCACCATCAATAAAAACATCCATTCCTCCATCACCACCTCAATCGAGGAACTAAAACAAGACATTACTACCTATCTTGAATCTGTCACTACGATGATCTACACCAAGCTACATATCCCTGCAGATCCTCCCTTATCTGACCCACCTTTGCATACCGAAGGTG
>SNQJ01S0007249.1:22227-66733 GCA_010110895.2 Picea sitchensis | reverse complement strand
TGGATAATAATAAAGGAAGGACCTGGCAATTTCTTTGGTGGACGTAGCCCACACTGGGTGAACCACGTAAATCTGTGTCTCTCTTGTATTGTGTGTCTTCTGTGTTTTGTTTCTGCATTTGTTTTATTTTATTGCTCTGCGGTCCTGTTTTTCAAATAAATGGGAGCCAGTTGAAGCTACATTGTGATAACCAACTACCTCGCAGCTCTCAGTAAAATAAAAGGAAGAAGGGTCTAGGTACTAGGTGCAGTTGAAATTAGGTACTAGACATAGAAAAGACAGGTTGCACATGATAGGGAGGGAAAGAGAAGAAAGCACAGGCTTCTCCGCACAGTCTGTAGTCGAAGTAATGCAAGAGGTTCAACCCTGCAGTGACTTGGGACGAGTCACATGTGAGTGTTGTGGGCATGTTGGCCCTTGGTCATGTATTAAGGAAGAAAACAAAGATCAAATAAGAAGAAAGACAATGCATGAATAAGTGCAAAGAAGGCACATAAACCGAGGAAGGGTCGAAGTGGTTAAAGAATCATAAGAGAAGGAACGAAGTAAAGGAAAGCTAGTCATTGAAAGAGAAGATCAAGGAATACAAATAAACAAAGAAGATAGATCACGGACAATTCAGCAAATAGAAGAAGACACTAATGGGTTCTTTGGAGCACCTCGCGGAGAAGAAAGAAGAACAGGTCGGTGAATTCCTTAAAA
The DNA here is from genome assembly GCA_010110895.2 of Picea sitchensis. Lineage (NCBI taxonomy): Eukaryota > Viridiplantae > Streptophyta > Pinopsida > Pinales > Pinaceae > Picea > Picea sitchensis. Next base: position 66,031 of record SNQJ01S0007249.1, on the reverse strand, counting down.
TACGGGTTTTGGCACCTAGAATTCGGTCTAGGGTTTCTAAGAATCATGGAATGATAAATAGAGGTCTAGAAGAGTTGAGAGGTGTGGAGATACCAAGGTTGAAATGTAAAAGTGTCATGTGTTAGAGAATTATTGTAATTTTGGATCTTCAGCTGGGTGCGAAGATCTATTCTACAGTTGGGTGCGTAGGGAGAGGAAATAAAGAGGAAGAGAGAGAAGTTTTTGAAACTGAGTGCATAGATAGAAATGTATATTTTCACCTATTTAATTAATAAGCATAGTTCTGTGGACATAGCCCTATGGGGAGGGTGAACCACGTAAAATCTTGTTGTTCTATTTGGTTGATGTTGTGTTATTTTCTTTCTTTTATAATGTTATTGCATTGTTGCTTTCCCTACTGAAGATAAGAGATATAACTAACTTCACAAAGTTAAGCATAATATTGTTAAGAATATTTAGGTTATCTTGTGTTGTTATTCTGGAATCATCTTGCACTTCCTTTGGTTGTAGACACATGTGTCCTGCAACCCCCCTATTTCTACTTCAGGTGAGACTTCATCTGCTTCGTAGGTGTTACCGAAATGGCTAGTAGTTAGGGTTTGTTGGTGCATTGTTCGAGTTGAACCCTGGGTTTTACCATGTGCCAACAATTCCCCTTGTCCCATGAATCCTTCCTCCCAATATCTGTCCCTATCGTCACCCCTTTTCCCAAAAAAATGAAACTGATAAAATGGTTCAAGGACTTCTCAACGCATGTGTTATCCACCCTAGTATGATATCCTACTCTTCTCCTATGGTCATGGTCCTTAAGAAAGAAGGTTCTTGGTGAATGTTTCCTGACTTTCACGCCCTCAACAAACTCACCATTAAAGATAAATTTCCCATTCCTTTCATTGATGACCTCTTAGATGAATTGAGTGGCACCCAATTCTTTACTAAACTTGATATTCATTCTAGCTACCACCAGATCCGTATGAAAGAGGCAAACATTCCTAAGACATCCTTTAGAAATCATGAGGGCCACTCTAAGTTTTTGGTCATTCCCTTTGGCTTGTGTAATGCTTCCTCCACTTTCCAAAGCCTCATGAATCATGTCTTCCATCCTTTTCTCCATCATTTTGTCTTATTTTTATTTGATGATATCCTCATCTATAGAAAAATCTGGACATACCATCTTTCTCATGTGGATCAATTTCTCCATCTACTCTTTCAGCACCAACATTTCCTGAAACAATCTAAATGTTCTTTGGCGCCTTAGAAGTCGAGTACTTGGGTCATCTTGTTGGAAAGGTTGGTGTCAGGGTGGACCCTAAAAATATTGAATCTATGCAATATTGGCCTCACCCAAATACTCTCAAAATCTTGCGTGGATTTTTGGACTTAACATGTTATTATTGCAAGTTTGTTAAGAATTATGGAAAGATTGCGGCACCTCTCACTGCACTCCTTATAAAGAATTCTTTCACTTGGACTCCAACAGTTGCTCAAGATTTTCAAACCTTGAAGATGGCCATGTGCACCACTCTAGTCTTGGCCCTTCCTAATTTCACAAAGACCTTTGTCCTGGAATGTGATGCTTCAAGGAAAGGAATTGGCACTTTCCTTATGCAAGAGGGTCTCCCTTTAGCCTTTACCAGTAAAACATTGTCTCGGAGAAATTTGGGCAAATCAATCTATGAAATAGAAATGTTGGCTATTATGCATGTCGTTGATCTTTGGCTCTCTTATCTATTGGGGAAATGCTTCCAAATTAAGATAGATCATCAAAGCCTCAAGTATTTTCTGGAACAACACATTTCCTACCCAAAGCAAAAAAAATGGGTGACTAAGCTCTTTGGATATTATTATGAGATCATTTACAAGAAAGGAAAAGACAATGTGGTTGTTGATGCACTTTCTAGAAAATATGAAGATGAAGGGTCCCTTTTTTCTCTCTCCTTCATTGTACCAGATTGGCTCCATGTTGTTCACGAGGAATGGCTACACGATCCTAAAAGTTTGCATCTGATCCAACAATTGCATTCCAATTCTCCAGTTTCCCCGGGGTACTATTGTCTCCATGATGAGATTCGATACAAAGGTCATTTGTATTTAAGTAAACAGTCAAAACTTAAATCCATGGTACTTTATGAGCTTCATGCTACACCCACAACTGGGCACTCCGGGTTTACCAAAACCTATGACAGGGTCAAACGTTCTTTTTTCCGGGATGGTATGAAACAGGACATTTGTAATTTTGTGGTCGAATGTGATGTGTGTCAACGCAAAAAGGGAGAAACAGTCAAATCTCCTGGCACACTACAATCACTGTCGATTCCACCTGTTATTTGGCAGGATATATCTCTGGATTTTATTGTGGGCTTACCTAAATCGGGCAATAAATCAGTTATCATGGTGGTAGTTGATCATCTTTCCAATTATGCTCATTGTTGTTCTCTTCAACACCCATTACATCATCCATTGTGTCTCAACTTTTCATGGATCAGGTCTTCAAGCTTCATGGCATGCCGCATTCTATTGTTTCGGATCACGACCCAACTTTCACCAACAACTTTTGGCAATAATTTTTCAAGCTACAAGGCATCCAATTGCATCTTAGCATAGCTTATCATCCCCAGAATGATGGTCAAACTGAGGTTGTCAACAAGTGTTTGGAAACATATTTGAGGTTTTTTGCCTTGGAAAGGAAAAATCAGTGGGCTCAATGGTTACCACTAGCTGAATGGTGGTACAACAATTTGTACCATACAGTTACCCGCATGACTCCTTTTGAAGTGGTATATGGACAAAATCGACCTTCAGTTCTCTCATATTTTCCAGGTGTCTCGAAGGTCCAAGCAGTTGACCAAACAATTACAGTTTGAGAGGTTGTTCTTTGTACCCTCGAAGAGAATTTTTCCATGGCCCAAAATTGCATGAACCAACAAGTAGATCAAGGTCACTCTAAACGTCAATTTGCAGAAGGGGATCATGTGTTTCTTTGAGTACAACCTTACAAGAAAAATTCCCTCAAGGCAGACCATTTTCAGAAACTGGCACCCAAATTTTATGGTCCTTATACCATTCTCAAGCATGTGGGACAGGTGGCCTATCAATTATCCTTTCCTAGTCATTCTAAGATCCATCCTATTTTTCATGTTTCCTTCTTAAAGAAGGTGATTGGAACTAAGTGCCAAACTCAAACCAACCTTCCCGAGTTGGACAAAGAAGGCTCCATTTGGCTACAGCCAGAAGCAGTTTTGGACCAAAGTGAACGTCGTCCACATCAGTGAACCATCAATGAAGTGTTAGTCCAGTGGAAAGATACAACTCCAATAGATTCCACTTGGGAACCAGCTACCATTCTGCAGCAATTTCCACATCTCAAGCATTGAGCACAGGGTTGTTTTTAAGGGGGAGGACATGTTAGGGACCTAAGCCCTCACGTAGGTAGAATAATATATTCCAATGTAATAAAGGTAATTATTAATAAGGCCTAGAAATAAGGAATAATAAGTCCAATGTAAGAAGACGTAATAGAAGCTTCCGCTTCTAGAAGGATCTTCCTCTAGATGGTTCTTTTGATAGACATATTTAGTATAAATAGGACTAGAGAGTATGAAAAGTTTTGTCTTGGATATTATTCTAATAGAGCTCTGATCTAGCGGACATTTACCCCTTGAAGAGGCAAGTGAATTGTTAGTACTCAAATTCACAGTACCAAAGTTTGGACTTTTGGTCATGACAGGCACGCTACTAGAAAAGTGACATTCCTGCAGCGCCATCATAAAACATTATATCACTTCCCAAAAATCTTTGAATTCTTCGCCATGTTTGTCTTAAGGCCATATCTAGATTGCTTATGTTACTTGAGTAAAATTGTGTCTTATCTTGTGAGTTTGTTTCTTTACTTTCAAAGTTTTTGCTACAAACTCCATGTTCATTTAGGAAAAAGGTTTGGCAAAATATTGGCCAATCTCCAATTAAGCCTATCGGGCATTGAGGTCGAACAACACCTGCCAATATTCAATACAGGTTAGTACAGATAATCAAATCAGAGCCAAGCATCCAAGCATCAAAAACAAGACACATGGAGGAAGATCCCATGAGGGGGCGCTCTTAGTGCCTCCTATGGGATATAGTCTGTTATATTAAAAGAAAGTTCCAACAAGCTTTTCTAAGGGAAGCATGAACACCAAGTGTTGTTCATAGTTTGGGTATCATCGCCAGGCATATGGTATGGAGGTGTCGAGGATTTGTCTAGAAGAGCGTCGAGACACATAGAAGTCGAGGCAGCTTATAGGTGTTCAATTCAGATGTAACAGCTAACACATCAAATTAATTGCCAAATGGAGAATAGTCGCAACATTAGAGGGGTACCCTCGTGGTTTTGGGTTTGTGACTCACTCATATCTTTCAGTAGTCGATGTCGTTATGAAATACACATTGATGGGAGAACGATTGAGATTAAACATTCAATTCCAAGAGGAAACATTAATTATCCGATGGTATGCATATTAGTGACTAAATCCAGGGTTTATTTGTTTCTTTGAATCTGTGAACGAGGACTGATTGAAAAAACTCCAAAATAGATTTGATCAAGCAATATCATCATGTCATGGAAGGCTTATGTTGATGATATTTTTGATGTTCGATCTGTCTAGTGGCAGTCTCCTCTCTTTGGTTGCACTCTATGGCCACGATGGCACCCCTTGGGCTTAAAACAAATATTTTCCTCAACTGAAACATGAAGAGGCGACTGCAATAATGAATGTGTTGAAAGGAGGTCAGTTGCATTGCCTTCATTTTTAGCTTTCCTTGTTTGACTATGAATTTGATGACCTAGAATATGATGCACTGACAATTTCCCTGGTGTCTCTTTAATGAGTGATGCAGGGATAAACACATTGCCAATTCACAAATACAAAACCTAGTCTCATCATTCTCTTGATAGTCAGCACAGTGAAGGAACATATTTGTAGCAACAGAATTCATCTTGTACAGAATCAAAGGAGGGAGTGGAAAAGGATGGGAAGAAGAATTGACTTGTTGTATTTTCCTCGAATAGGTTAATGAAGGAAAGTTGGTGTGTAGTCTTATGTATATCAGTTCCATGCCTCATGCATCGATCCATGGTTGTGACAACAGGTAATTTTCCTGGTCTGTAAGTTCAGAATTGGATCTTCTTGGAAGCATGCCTCATAAACAAGCAATAATCTTCCTTACATGGCTACAGTTTGATAGATATAGATTTCAAGTTGAGAAAGCTTATGAAGCCTGAGTATTTTCGGTTGAAGATTTATGAAAACTATTTTTATGGTATTCATTCAAGTGGTTTGCATAGACATAGTTGCAACTACTTTAGCATGAGCAAAGCAACTAGAAGACTTGTGGCTTGTGTATCTTGTATCTTTGATAGAAAATTACTCTCATTGTAGGATCTATAGGGTAGAGTGGAATACATATAAACACATGTGGCTAAAAGAACTAATAAGATGACTCCAGATCCAGATTTTTAGGCACAGATGGCCATCAGAGATATCATTTCCAGATTTTCAGTAGTAAATCAATTAGTTCCACATCTCCAGATTTTAAGGACACAGATGGCAAGGCATTTGACTTAAGTTGTCCCATATTTCTTGCATAATATCATAGATTGTTTTTATTAATAGTTTATTGTTATTTCCAAATAGATAGCAAGAGTTTGTTTATTGTATTTTTCTATTTAACTTATATTTTTGTAATAGAACAGGGGGAGAGAGGCCCAAGAGGGTGAGGCCTGAGAAGGAATTTGAGGAGATAGCCATACAGTGTGTGTTATTGTAAGCTTGAGGGAATTTTATTTTGTGATCACTTTTGACATTGAAGATCTATGACAATTGTTTTATTAGATTGTGATTTCCCTTGTTTTACACTCTATTTTTCATCTTGCTTGAACGAATTGCAGAGATTGAGGATCAATGGTTTCCAATGGATAATAGATTCTTGAGCGGTAAAGATTTTGGTGTGACTACCTACTATTTGTGTGTTTTGTTTCAAGTACCTTTTCATCCATTTTGCAAAGAGAATATTTGTTTGATGGGTATTATATGTTTTGTTTATTCCCTATTCTTCTACCCATTTTCATATAAACTTCTTATCTGATATGCAATTTGATTTCCTTATATCAACATGATGTTTACTTGACTCCATGCCCAATGGTGTTTCATTGATCCATGTTTACCTTGTTTCCCTTATTCTTTCACTTTCAATCTACCTGATCCACCTTTTTTCTAAACCCAAAACACATCCTTATTTATAAAAATCTTTGCAATAACTAAGATGTGTTAGGCTTGACCCTATAGCAGTCTAGGGGCAACTTCTAGCACTAACACGAACATTGCTCTCAGTAATCAAAGTGCTCTTTCTGGTGTTATTCTAGTATCATTTTGGTATTATTGTAGTGTTGTTCTAGTTATATTGTTGTTCATCTGCCATTTCTAGCTATTTTTTTTTTTGCATGATTTTTTATATCTAGAATATTACATGTAAGGGAATAGTGACCATCAGATCCTGAGTATGCATTAACCGTGATCATCGATTCATAGAGAAAAGACTTAATTATGTGCTTAAAGAGATAATACATATCATATTTGATCTGGAGTGGAAGTTCCCAGATCAATGACCAAAAGAAGCCTTGAGATCGGAGCCCGAAGCATTGATGAGAAGCCTTTGGGATAACACATTCAGAATCAAGAGCATGTAAAGGCGAAGAATGCCCCGAAAAAGGTAGAGAAATTAACGACGTAGATTCATTCAGAGTAAGAAGTGATACTAGGATGAATATGCATGTCAATAAATGTGGATAGGCATTTAGAGAAAAGGATACTTTGACGAAGAGACCAACAGTCCAGATGGGTTTGGAGTATCCAAGATCAATGACTACGAAAGTGACATGTAGTGTCACCTTACTAACCTTCATAGTCAAGTTTCAGATATGGTTGTTGGATTTAGTTATAACACTTTTGTAGACACAATATTGAGGAATATTCCCCTTCGATACCATCTGTTCAACGTCAAAAGAACCTGGGAAATTCCACCACTCTGAAGCTAGACAATTGAATAATATTCTATGGTAGTTGAGTGATACGTGTGGAATTTGACGAAGACCAGGAAAAATAGCATCAACCAATGAGGAGTGGACATGTGGTAGTGAAGCACACAAAAGAGAGAATGACACATGGCAGTTGAACTCACAACTTTGAGGGAGACATGTGGCAGACTCATGTTGGTTGGTGGATCAAGACCTATGAAGCAAAATAAAAAGACTAAAGAGTTGTGGATAGTAGATCTTGATAGATCGATAGTGGAAGGTTTTTTGATAGTTAGTTTCTGAAGGAGTGCGGAGTGAGAAAAGATACAACAAAAAAATCTCGAACAACGCCTACGATCAGTCGAAGCACTAGATTGACAGGGGAGATAGTGCAGGTGTTTGGTGCAGTGTAATGGAAGGCGCATGTGTTCAGGGTACATAGCTTCTGGGCATTGAGAGACACCGAAAATAGTACTCTGAAAATATCAGGATCGCCTAGTCAGTGATGATCAATGACGAGGATTGAAAGTTCAAGGATAGTTTGATGACCCACAAGAAGGTAAGCGCCCGATGATATATCCTTAGTTATAGTCTGAGGTCCTATGGAAATTTTAGCGAGACTTATTGTAGATTAAGCACTCGAGTATGAGCTTGGACTATAATGATAACAGAGTAATTCATAGTTATGTTAAGGAAGGAAATTTGGGCCTGTGCATAAAGTTTTGGAGCAACTTAATTTTCGAGCTGAGAAGAATTTTAGTTTATAATTGTGCACCTATGGGATTTATGTAGGTTTTAACCTTGTACAATATTTTACTGCAAATATATTTTCAATAAAAGAATAGAAAAGATACAATGGAAAATACACACATTACACAGATATTTTTCCCCTGGAAACCCAAACGAGGAAAACCAACGTATTCTATATTCATTCATAGTGATACATTGTTTACAATACAATATACATATAGGAGCCAGTGGCATCCAAAACCATAACCCAATGACATGGATTAGTCAAAAACCCTAATTCCTTAATCGAAAATATAAAACCATCAACAAAAAACCATGTGCCGAAAAACCACCCAACAATGGACACAAAAATCGAGGCGACACAAAAAATGAGGAAACAATGGGAAACGTTTGCCAAGGAAAAAAATGCAACACTATAACTAGTTGTGCAAAGACTATAACACATACCCAACATTCTCCCACTTGTTGGTTTCCTTGCATACAAGGGGTTACATGGCTACATAGTCAACAATCCAGTGCAGCAATACCCATGGATCCTCCACAACAAGAGAACTTCACAGTACTCACAGATTTTGTTAATGAATCTACAACAATCTTCAAAGTGTCCATCTTCATCATCAACACTTTCTTTTATTCAACCATGTCTCTCACAAAGTGATATTGAATATCAATATGCTTTGTCTTTGAATGATAATTCGGGTTCTTCGCCAGAAAAACTGCACTCTCACTATCACAATCTATCCTTACAGCTTATTGTACCAACCCAATACCTGAACACAATCTTTGTAACCATGTTGCTTCCTTACTTTCATGAGTGGTTGCCATGTATTAAACTTCTGTAGTTGAAAGTGCCACTACAACTTGTCTTTGCTCATCCAAATGATTTCTCCTCCAAATAGGTTAAACACATACCCGCTTGTAGATCTCCTACAATCTAGATCTCCATCCCAGTCTACATCCACAAATCCATGTATTTCCAACACTCTGTCCAATCCCGGTCTTCATTGGTAGCACACTCCATGGCTAGAAGTTCCACGCAAATACCTGAAAACCCTTTTTATTGTTGTCCAATGCTCCTTCCTTGGTTTTGACATATACCTACTCAAAACGCCCACTGCATGTGCAATGTCTGGTCTAGTACATACCATTGCATACATCAAACTGCCAACTGCACTCGCATATAGAACACGATAAATTTCCTCCTCCTCTTCCTGTGTCTTGGGACACTGATTCGTAGATAACTTTACACCAACAGGAAAAGGGACCTTGACTAGTTTACATTCCTGCATATTAAACCTATGCAATATTGTCTTGACATATTTTCTTTGATTTAACTAGAGTTTCATATTTTTCCGATCTCTATTAATTTCCATGCCCAAAATAAAATTTGAAGCACCGAGATCCTTCATATCAAATTTAGAGGACAACTGAGTTTTCACATCCTGGATAATCTTCTTGTTGTTTCCTATCAGCAACATGTCATCTACATACAAGACAAAATAAATCAAATGATCACCAATTAATTTAAAATACACACAGTGATCCTATTTTCTTCTTGTGAAGTCAATCCTCATCATATAAGTATCAAATTTTTTATACCACATCCTTGGTGATTGTTTTTCATCTTGCATACCAGCTCCTTCTTTCCCTTCACAACAAAGCCTTTTGGCTGCTTCATATAGATTTCTTCTTCGAGATCCCCATGTAAGAATGATGTCTTCACATCCATCTATTCTACTTTAAAATCAAATGCAGAAGAAATAGATAAAAAAAATATTATAGAAGTTAACTTGGCAACAGGAGAAAACATATCACCAAAATCAATTCCCTCAACCTACTAATAGCCCTTTGCTACTAACTGAGATTTGTATTTCTCCACTTTTCCTTCTGCATTCAACTTATTTTTAAATACCCATTTTTTGCCAATGGGATTTATTCCAATCGAAAACTCCACTAGATCCCAAGCCTCGTTCTTATCCAAGGTTTCCATTTCTTCATCCATGGCCTTTTTCCAGAGATTTCCATCATCTAAATCCATTGCCTCCCTGACAGTTCTAGGATCATCATCAGTAATAGACAAAGAAAAATTTGAACGGAAATTAAATGGAGTATACCTTTCTGATATCCTTCTTTCTCGAACCAATCTCCTCAGCACTGGAGTATGAGGATATTCTTCTTCTTATTCATGTTCTTCTGTAGAGTTTGATTCATCATCCTTTAAGTCAAACTCTATTTTATCTGGTTCTTCCTTACTTGGTAGGACTTTGTGTTTAATAGCATCCTTAATTTCTCTAAATACCACATCTCGGCTATACACAACCTTCTTAGTTTCTGGTTTCCAAATATTATAACCTTTGAAACCATCTTTATACCCAATAAAGATACACTTTTCATCCTTCTTATATATCTTAATCATGTTTTACTTTGGAACATGAACATAGGCCTCACAGCCAAATACCTTGAGATGTGTGAGAGAAGGTTTCTTACAAGTCCATACCTTTTGTGGAGTCTTTTCATCCAGTGTTGATGAGGGTGATCTGTTGATCAAGTAACATGCAGTATCCACTGCATCTACCCATAATTCTTTCCCTAACCCGACACCACTGAGCATGCACCTTGATTTTTCCATCAATGTCATGTTCATCCTTTATGCAACTCCATTCTGCTGATTTGTATATGGAGTACCTCACTTCTTACATAATTCTTCAAATTCATTTCCAAAAAACTCTCTACCATTATCCATCCTCAACACCTTAATTATTTTCTCCGTTTGATTCTCAACAAGAGCCTTAAACTCTTTAAACCTGTCAAGGACTTCATATTTCTTCCTAAGGAAATATATCCAAGTATTCCTCGAGAAGTCGTCTATAAATGAGACATAGTACATAGATTTTCCCAATGATGGAACTGACACAGGTCCAAACACATCACTATGAACTAGCTGTAAAATTTCTTCTTCCCTCATTGCACCAGAGGTGAATCTTACTCGATTCTACTTGCCATATACACAATGTTCACATAAATCAAAATCGAGAGAGAACTTATACATACCTTTAACCATACCTTTACTGTGTAGTAGTCGCATACCTTTCTCTCTAATATTCCCCAGTCTTTGATGCCACATCATAACCTTTTCTTCAGAGACTGTAGGAGTTCTTTCTTCTTCAACTCCAATGTCACGAACAATGGAAATATTACACCCATCACTAATAGTTCTTACTTGAAGCTTATATAGAGTTCCAAACCAAACTCCCTTCAACAACACCATTTCTCCTTGAACCATCCTGTAGGTTTCCTTTCCAAATATTGTTTTTACCCCTGCGTCATCCATTTTTCTTATAGAAATCATATTTCTGGCCAAAACTGGGATGTGCATAACATCAGGTAGTGTTCTAATCCTTCCGTCTATGAGCCTCAACTTTAATTTTCCTCATCCTATTATTTTGGTTGTTGATTCATCACCTAGGAAAACATTAGCTCCATCATACCTTTCATATTCACAGAACCACTCCATGTCGGGATTCATCTGAAAGGATTCACCTAAGTCAACCAACCATGCCTCATGATATGCATGTGTTCTTGAAGAAGCCAAGTACACATCCCCTCCTTCTTCCTTGGAGGTATTTTATTTTGTAGAAGGATCTTCTTCAGATCCCTTATTTTCCTCAATTTTGGATCTACATTGCTTCTTGTAGTGCCCTTATTTTCCACATCTCCAGCATAACTTTACACACTTTCTGGGAGATTTAGATATACCCTTAGACTTAGATCTCCCACTTGAAAACTTATATCTATTTCTTTCCTGGGAGCATCCTCTTGTAAATAATGCATTTGTGCTCTGTCCTTCCATGTTCTTCCATCTCATCTCCTCTGACAACAAGGATGAGACCACTTCATCAAACATAAAGGAACTTGTATTACTATCACACGAGTCTGGTAAAGAGAACAATAAATCGATACACTTATATTCATCTGAAATTTTAATCTCAATAGATACTAACTGACTTACCACAGTATTGAAGGCGTTCAAATCTTCTTCCACTGAGTCTCCATCTCTCATCCTCATGTTATACAACTTCTTTCTCAAGAAAATTTTATTTACCAGGGACTTAGACTGATACAACTTCCCCAACTTATCCCATAAATATTTGGTTGTATCTTCCTCTAACACATTCAGTAATACTGAATTTGAGAGACACGGTCGGATTGTGCTCTTCGCCTTCCTGTCCAACTTTTTCCAGTCATCTATTGAAGTTCCTATAGGTGTAGTACATGGATCCACTATGATCCATTGATCTATGTCCACCAGCATATCTTCCATCTTGATCTTCCATAAATCAAAACTTTTCCCATTAAACTTCTCGATCTCCATTTTCAAACTGCTCGCCATTTCTGTTCACTTGAAAAATCAATACCATAGATCTCCCATTGTAACAAGGATGATCACAATGTCGAGCCAAACCCTTGACCAAAAATCCATCCCCCTGAAGCCAACAAATTTCCGATACCAAATGTATATTTTAACCTTATACAATATTTTACTGCAAATAGATTTTCAATAAAAGAACATAAAAGATACAATGGAAAATACACACATTACACATATGTTTTTCCCCTGGAAACCCAAACTGGGAAAACCATCATATTATATATTTAGTCATAGTGATACATTGTTTACAATACAATATACATATAGGAGCCAGTGACATCCAAAACCCTAACCCGATGTCCTAGATTAGTCAACAACTCTAATTGCTTAAGAAGAAATAGAAAACCATCGGCAAAAACCCGTGTGCCAAAAAACCTCCCAATAATGGACAGAAAAATCGAGCCGACACAAAAAATGAGGAAAAAATGTGACACGTTTCTTGAGGAAAAAACATTTCTCGGAGGCATTGCCCCTAAAACCCTGTGACCCCCCTAGCACCCCCCCTCAAACCACCATGTGTGTCTGGTGCAACGTAGAAGACATTAGAACTAGTCATGCAAAGAGTATAACACATACCCAACAATTTAAGGTCGGGAGGTCATCACTATCTACTTGAATGGTGTCTTTTCTTCTTTAAGGACATTCATGATTGGTTTTGATTATGAATCAGTAGGCTCCATGTTAGGAGTTGTTTCACAATCAAAACCTTCTTCCTTAACACTATTCTCATCTTCTAGGAAATATGTAAATTGGTGTACCGAAATTGTTATGCATTATGTGTTTATTTCTTCTAACTGAGTTAACTGGTCATCATTGTTGTTTTTCTCCTTTAAAATATGTAAATATGAAATATCTTCTAATACATACTCATGGTTAGGGGATAGGAGAATATCAAAACAATTTTAAGAACAATAAGTCTCAATAAATAATTCGCTAATTACATGAAACACTTCTTGATATTTCTTATTTAAAATAGAAGAAGTTATAATAGTACAACAACCATGATCAATAGCAATAAACTCCATCTGATCGAGTCCTAAGGTAGATGTCATATTTTTGGCCACATGACAACTTTCTCCATCTTTATCCATAGTTTCCTCCTCCATTTCCTATGATGTCAAAGATAAAATAGGACAGTGAGAACCTAACCTAACCATCGATGTAACCCAAAGTTTCTTTTTCAATAGGAAATCATTCCTCTCTGTCAGTTGCAGAAAACTTTGAACTCAATTTTACTACACAAGAGGTTTGTTTTTCATCACTAGGAAAGATCGGGGGAATGGAATGGTGGGAGAATACATATAATTATTTTCAAAATAATATTCTCTCTTTCATATATATCCCCCATATTAGTGAATAAATATCCAAACATGTTTTTTCCAACCAAATCATTAGCATCCTCAACATCTACATGTGAATCCAAATAAACATGTAAACTAGCATCAAGGCACAATTTTGATTCTTCACCCACTGACTAATATTTTTCTTTCAAAAGAGAAAATAAATGTAGAATCCATTCACTAATAGAGGGAACATCTTCCAAATGAAATATATAGAAAAGATGCATACACCTTAGATAAAAGTCTTCTAAAGATTCATCTTTTTCCTTCTTAATTCTCAAAAGCATGAAAAATTTCAGACATAAATTCTTCCCATGTGTGAATAGAGGCGGTCAACAAAGTCTCACACCATATTTTAACTCGACCTTCAAGAGTAAGAGTGAAAAACCTACATATGACACCTTCATGAGTAATTTTCTATGAAAAATAATTCAAAGCGAACTAAATGATATGTTTAGATGCAAATGTCTCTCCCTCGCCATAAAATTTAACTTTTGACAAGAGATTAACTACATTTCTGGGAGTGGTACGAGGTACATAATCAAAAATACATCTCCATATAGGGATTTGGGAAGGATCCATTATAATAATAAATGAATTAACAAGAAATAATCCATAGGCTCAACTTGTCATCTATCCCTCCTTCTAACGCCATTTTGTTGATGTGAGAAAATGCCCCATGCCAACATGAGGAAGAACTTCCCAATGAAGTGTTCCAATCAAACCTAATCTCGTTTGGTATGATATTCACTGGTATGCAGGCCTAGTTGTTGCTAACTAAATGGATTTATCTCTTAAGAGAGACTTATTCATTTAAATTAGAATAAATCCTAAATGCATTCATATTATACTATGCAAATGCAATTTTATTCTAATAGTAACAAAGATCAATTGAAGGCATATGATTCTACTTATGGAAACATAAATAGTTCATATTTCTCAATAAAAAACCATACTAGCATACCCATAACCATATAGATGATAATTAATATGTCCCTACAATTGAGTTCATAATCTATTCATAATCATTTCATGTAGAGTTAATTGACAAACATGGCAAATTGTTAACATTTGTAGAAAACAATCACCAATTGTGTACAATTGCAAGAATAGACTGTGAATTAACTTCTTACTGTATTCAATATATAGAAATGGTTCATCCAACAAAAGTAAAAGAAAAAGAAAAGAGATTTAAACTGTGTCCTTAATATTGATAAAGATTTATACAAGACCCAATTCCGGGTTATCTAGCTCCTCCCCCCGCCCCTTTATTCACTTGGGGAGCATTTATAACTTTTTTCCGTCACTACCCCTTGGAACCGTTCCTATTCTAGACTCTTCATTGCTTCTTTGTCTCGTGCAATTATATTTGTTCCTCCTTTGTACTCTTCATTTTACCTATGTCCTTGTCTTCATTTGGACTATTCATCTCGTCTTTTTCCTATCAAAGAGAATATAGTCAATCGACAATAATTAAAATTCAATTATATTCGAGTATAAGACTAGAAATTAATAGCTATATAAATTAATTAAAATTAGAGAATTTATTAATGTAAATTAGGAAAGATAAACTATTATGAATTATTCCTCGAGTCCTAAGCTTTCCAGTGATCTATTATTTTCCTAATTTGTCCTTCAAAAGATCGAGTTATGGGCTATGGGAAAATGCATAGTGAATATCCAACCAAAATCGTGCATCTTCTTCTCTCGATTTTTTTTGGGAATTTATATTGATAATTTGGTGAAAATACTTCTTCTAGCATATTATTTGCTCCTTCAACTTTCCAATGAGCCATCTCAAGCGTAATTTGGCCTTCTTAAACTCGAGATATGGCCCCCAGAAGTGCACACTCGACAACCATTGATTTCATCTCATGGTAAATCTCGATCGTTGATCTTATAATCCTAATTATTTATCCCACGTGCATTATGGGAAGTGATTGAAATGGGTTTATATTATTTTTCCCTCATGTTGTAGTTTGTATGTGGAGTTAGGAGGGGTATAGAGTGTTGATCTCGCGTTAATGTTTTGACTCGAAATCCGAATAGAAAATATAAAATAAAATAAAATAACCATGTCCATACAAATATGAAAATAATAAAATAATACAAAATTCAAAATCTCGAAAATCTTGAAAATCATGTTCGAACCCGAAAATAATTAAAATAATCCAAAATCCAAAATCAACATTTGGGGTTTCCAATTTGTAAAGACTTGAGGCTTAAGACAAGTTAAACATATAGGTATCTGAAGGTTATTGCAAGCATACAAATTTAGGGTTTGCATCTCTTTTTATCATTTGGAGTCTCTTCTCATGAGTTTCCACTCTTCTAGGACCAATTTTTTCACATGATCATTCTTCCTTGATTGTACACCAAATTGGTCTTCTTTTTTGGAATAATTCTCTTTAGGACTTGGAACAACATAAGTATCTTGCATAGGAAATGGCTCTGCAATCCTTCCACCGCAGCCGTAGGAAGAATTGGCTTTTTTATACAAGGAATACGACAGTTTCTAATGGGTTATAAAATCTATATTCATTCCCCTTTCCATTTTACTAACAAAACTATGAAAAAGAGTTGGGATTGTTCAAAAATGAGGAAACGAAAAGAAGTAATTTCTAAGAAGAAATCATCTATGATCTTGCCCTATTATGAATAGTCTGTTGTTGTAAACCAAATTTC
Source organism: Picea sitchensis (assembly GCA_010110895.2). Taxonomy (NCBI): domain Eukaryota; kingdom Viridiplantae; phylum Streptophyta; class Pinopsida; order Pinales; family Pinaceae; genus Picea; species Picea sitchensis. Next base: position 49,776 of record SNQJ01S0007249.1, on the reverse strand, counting down.
ATGAAATATATGTAGAAATGTTTTGATTTCTTCCATATGATCGAAAATAATATCTCAAATTCTTGAAAAGGATTAAATATATTATCATTCTAGTTATGGATTTTAAACTGGGGAATCTAATTAACATGTGAGAACTTGAGCATGAATATGAGGAAAGTAGGTATAAGATGCAAAGTAACAATATGCTCTTCATTCAATCCAACCTTTCACTTCTCAACGATGTAGTGAGATGATAGTACAAGACAATGGACAAATAAATAACTAATCCTTAAAAGAAAATTATATTCAAGTCATAAAATAGAGAACTCAACCATGCAATTAGATAATATCAATAAATTCCTTTAATGGATCGATTAAAACCAATTAATCTGAAAGGTTCAAAAGACAACCTATCAGTCTCATCACACAAGTATCAAAGAATCACCATAAATTAAAGGTGTAATGAATAACATCTAAAAGTACATGATCAAAGAGATTATTGGTCATGACAAATCTCCTCAAAGGAAAACAATGAATAAATATATAATCCCCATCAAGGTAGAAAAATAATATTTAATAGGATCATAGTAGTAGTGGATTAGGTATTAGAGCTCAAATTTTGGTAGGTGGGGATTTCCTTTTTCTCATAAAAGAAAAATAAAAAGGGGGTTTTTGTGGCCACAACACAAGGGAAAACCTCTAAGGTGATAAGCTCTAATAGCATGAAAAAATTACTCAAAAAGGGACACCATGGTGTAATTGCGCAATTGTGCTCACTAGATAGTCAAACATCTATGCCATATACTCTATTGGATCTCCAAATAGTTATCAATAATCATTCCAAGGTATTTGGACAGATGCTTAAGGGTCTTCTACCTCCTCGAGATCATGACCATGTTATTCATTTGCAACCAAGAAGTGTACCACCTAACATTATGCCTTAAAGGTATCCATATGCACAAAAGAGTGAGAATGAGCGTATGATCCAAGAAATGTTAGAGGTCAGACTCATTCAACCTAGCCAAAGTTATTTCTCTTCACTAGTGGTGGTGGTTACGAAAAAGGATGGTTCTTAGCATATGTGTCCAGATTATAGAAAGATCAACAAAATTACCATCAAAGATAAGTTTATCATTCTTTCCATTGATGAATTATTAGATGAATTGCATGAATAAATTTCCTTTACTAAGTTGAATCTCTATTCAGGATATCATCAAATATAATGAGGCAGGAAGACATTCTCAAAACAGCCTTTAAAACACATAAAAGTCATTATGATTTTTTGGTTATGCCATTTGGACTTACTAATGCACCTTCAACATTTCAAAACTTGATGAATTATATTTTCAAGCCCTTAGAAAATTTGTGTTAGTATTTTTTGATGACATACTAATCTACAACAAATCTTTGGAAGAGCATGTACAACATTTGACAAAATATTACAACTATTGGAAGAGCAACAACTTTATGTAAATCCTTTCAAGTGTGCCTTTGGGGTTCAAGAAGTGGGATTTTCAGGTCATATTGTATCTCATGAAGGTGTAAAATTGGACCCTAACAAAATCAAAGCTATGAGGGAATGGCCAATTCCCAAAACCTTGAAGAAAATTAGAGGATTCTTAGAATTGATAGGCTATTACCACAAGTTTGTTAAGAACTATAGTAAAATACCAGCACCTCTAACATTATTATTAAAGAAGGAAGCATCTTCTTGGACTCGAGCAACAACCAAATATTTTGAAAAACTTAAGGAGGCTATGTGTGCAAATCTCGTCCTGGCCACACTTGACTTCAAAAAAACATTTATTATGGAGTGTGATGCCTCAGGCCATGGAATTGATATTGTTTTAATGCAAGAAGGGAGGCTGCCTTTGAAAGAAATCAACTTAAAGGAAAAAACTTACTCAATCCCATTTATGAAAACGAAATGTTATCCATACTACATAAAGTTAATAAATGGTTCCCTTACCTAATAGGAAGATAATTCAAAGTAAAAATAGTTCATAATAATTTGAAGTAATTCTTGGAGCAACAATTATCTTCTGAAGAGAAACAAAAATGGGTTACAAATATGTTAGGTTATGAATTTGAAATTATCTACAAAAAAGGAAAACATAATGTCGTGGCAGATTCCCTTTCAAGGAAAGAAGAAGAAATAGAAGTTTCATTATGTGTTATTTCTATTCCGCAATTTGATTGGGTCGAAGAAGCAAGGACTGAATGGAAGAAAGATCATTCAATAACTAAATGAGGGCCCCAGTTCATTAGATAATTTTTTATGGAAGAATGATTTTCTATGGTATCATGATCGTCTATATTTATGTAATAATTCTCAACTCAAACAGAAGGTCCTTTTGGAATTGCACACTTCTACTATAGGAGGACATTCAAGATTCTTGAAAATGTACCACGGGATTAAGAAGTATTTTTCTAGAAAAGTGTTAAAACTAATGTTCAAAATTTTGTGTCTAAATGTGTGGTATTCCAACAAAATAAGGGAGATGCAATCAATATGTCAAGTTTCCTACAACCATTAGCTATACCAAGTCAATGTTGGGAAGACATTTCAATGAATTTATTTACAGGTTTACCCAAATATGAAGGAAAGACTGTCATCATGGTAGTAGTGGATTAAATGAAAAAGTATGACCATTTTGTCTCTCTATCTGATCCTTTTAAATCAAGTACAGTAGCCGCAAAATTCATGGAAACAATTCAAAAGCTACATGGAGTCCCAAAGATCATTATAAGTGACAGAGATCCAATTTTCACTAGAAATTTTTGGATTGAATTATTTTCTTGTTTGGGTACTCAATTGATCACAACTCATCTTACCATCCTCAATCTAATGGGAAAACTGAGATTGTGAATAAATGTCAAGAAGGATATCTTGGTTACTTTGCATCTAATAAACAGACACAATGGGTCAAGTGGTTGACCTTGGTGTAATGGTGGTACAATACATCATTCCATACTTCATCAAAAATTTTCCCATTTATGGAACTTTATGGATATCATCCTCCATCCATCACATCACCCTTGAAAGGGACTACAAAGGTTCAAGCAGTGGAGGACCACATAGGGCACCAACAAGAGGTTATCAAACTATTGAAGGATAGCTTGATTATGGCACAAAATAGGATGAAATAACAAGCATATAAGCATCGCGGTGAAAGGGAATTTGAAGTGGGGGATTGGACATTTCTAAGACTACAACCATATAAATAGTTGTCCCTCAAGCAACAAAAGAAGGACAATAAATTAGCACCCAAATATTATGGTCCCTATAAGTTTTTGCAAAGGATTGGAAGTATGTCTTACAAATTGGATTTGCCTCCATCTTCATGTATACATCCAGTCTTCCATGTTTCTTTCTTAAAGAAGATAATCATCAACAAGAACCCAGTCCAAACTATTTTACCAAAGATTAATGAAGAAGGGAAAATCATACTAGAACCAGAAACAATCCTTGAAACAAGGATTAAGCAACTGAGAAATTGAGCAATTACAGAGTACCTTGTCAAATTGAAGAACCTACCATTGGAAGAGGCGACATGGGGAAGATGAGTTATTCATGTAGAAACACCCGTGGTTAGTCAAATGTTCAAGACTGGCGGAGTTTTTATATGCATACAAAGGATGATTGGAATTGAAGGTTCACTGGCTCATTTAAATGTCAACCGACTTCTGATAAGCTTATGGGATCACTAGTATTGTATGTACGAAGCAAGTTGCTTAAGTTTCACTAGTTACTATTGGTATGATTATGACTAATTTACCTAATATATCCAAAGTTTACACTTACAAATTCATGAGATTAGGTGATTGTATTTAGTTTGTATGATATGTCTATATAATTCTTATTATTTCATGTTTTATTTTATGATAAATCGGACTTCATTATTCTTTAAATATTCAAGCATGTACAAGAATGTACCATAGACATGAAAACAAAGTTAAAACTATCTATAAAAATTACATATGTAACTAACTAAAAACAAAGGAAGATTATAATAATGTAACTAGCAAATATTCAAATTACTAACTATCAATCAAGTATTTATTACCAACTTATCAAATATTTACAAATATTTCAAAATAATAATTATCAAATATTCTCAAAGTGATATTAATAAAAATATTAAAATAAGTGAAATAACTAAAAGTAAAGTCACTAGACTGTCTCTTAAATAGTAATGAAAACATTAAAAGAAAAGGCAGCGTAATACAATTATCATATGAACTTAACTTAGAGATTTTAAACAAACCATGAAATAACAACCAGTGTTATCAATGTCGTTTATCAACAAGCCTTTAATATTTATGAACAGTTGTTATTGTTTCAAGAATGAACAGTTGTTATTGTTTCAAGAACCAGCATGGAATCATCAACGCCCCATATATTATTTATTGCAGAAATCAAATTATGTACACGGCCGTTATTAACAAAAAGCTACAGTATAAATAAACTTAATCATTCATGGATTACACGCAGAGTTGAAAGTGAAGGAACACGGTTTATAAACACGGATTACTTTACTGGATTCGATTCGATATGAAGTAATGTAAATATATACAGAGGATACTATTGAATTCAATATGAAGTAATATTAATATACACAGAGGATGCTATTGAACGTAAATATATACAGAGAATGCTATTGAACGTGAATATACAACGGATGTTATTGAATGTGCATATACAGAGAATGATTGACTTCGTGCTACAGAAAATCAAACTATGTTCTACAATCAAATCAGAAACATGAAACTGAACATCTGTAAATGATACTATGTTGTTAACCACGCTATTGCCACATCTTGGAGTCTTAATGCCTCAACGTGTGGATACCATGGCATTGGTGGATACCAACCTTTATGTGGATATTGCATATTAAAGTACGAGGAAAGGGTTAGTATGAAACTTGTGATGCACCTTGTTGGCAAGGTGGCCATGGCCGTTTCTGGGCTATAAAACAAATTTGTTAGGTTTCCTCATTAACCCCTTGGTATACTACTTTAAGCTCAGGTCAGTTTTTATTGGCATGGTTTTATTCACAGATCCCACAAACTTCTATGTTATCTAGGCGACACTCCCGTTTCGATGGCTAATGCTATATCAGCCTCCTCCTTCTTCCTCTTAGCTTGAAATGTGTCCAAGTGGGAGCTAAGTGTGCTAAGAATGTCACTTTTAAATTTATATAGCATATTCCCTATCTCATCTTTGGTCACTCCTCCTCCATTGGATGACTTAGAGACCTTTGAGACTATGTTTCGAAGGCCTCTTTTTGATTTAGTGGTTCCCCGTGAATAACACTTACATAGTTTAGAGATCTCATCATGTTAACTAAGAAACGTCTCTAACTCCCACAGGATTTAGGATATCCATGAAATCATCCCTAATGCCTTGAAGGAGAATGATAAGTAGAGTTTGAGGATCCAGTGTATTATGCCTAGTCCTATGCAGATTATACTGAAACCTTTCAAGTACTCTTCTAAGCTCTCTTCCTCTTTTTGTGACATAATGAAGATTTCCTCCCTGATGTCCCTTACTACACAATAGTCTTGATATTTCTTCAAGAAATTTTGTTTCCTTTCATCCCAAGTCTTGATAGAGTTTCCCCTAAGCCCCATGAACCCGCACAGTGTTGTTTCCTTTAAAGTGGTCGAGAACAATTTGAGTATTTGAGTTTTTGGGTGTCTGAGAAGTAATCATAACTCCGGAAAAGGACATCAAATTCGAAAAGAAAAGTGTTTAGATCCTCGCTGGGAAAACCTCAAAAAATTGGAAGAGAAGAAGGTGGAATATTTTTCATCCAAATTACATCGTCGGATTCTTAGATGGGGAACTTATTGGCACATGGTAGACCCAGGGTTCACTCCAAGAGTGCACAGACAAAGCCCTAGCTACTGGCCCTTTCGGCAGCACCTAAGCAGATGCAGTCTCACCCGAAGCAGCTATGAGGGGGTTGCAGGAAAGAGATGTCTACAACCAGGGGAATATCAAGTGGATCTAATAAAAGAGCAACACAATATGCACTTATCACTTATCAAGCTAGACCTACCCTGCACAGTCATAGATCTGATCTAATACAACAATGCAAACAACAAAGTGGCAGTAACAGAGATCAAAGCATCAATCGCACATCCACAACACAAGATATACGTGGTTCACCCTCTCTCTAAGGCTACGTCCAACAAACCGTGCTTATGATTTATTAAGGAAAACCATACAGTTCTTGTCTGCGCTCTCAGCTAGCAGATCTTCTTTCTTCTCTCTTTTTCTCTCTCTTTTTCTCCCCCTCCTGCACACCCAGCTGCAGGATTTGATCTTCGCACACAGCTAAAGATCTTACAACACAATCCTCTCTCTCAACAGGGCTATAACAATGCTCAATAACCAATCTATCATGAACCAACCGACCCAGGTCCTCTTGACCTTTATTTATACATTACAATCACTCATCGATAGCCTTAGGTCGAAACCTAGGTGCCAAAACCCTAAATACCAAAACCCTAGGTGCCTAAAACCCTAGGTCAACTTGACCCTCTTTTTTCGAGCTTTTCCAGCCTGTCTTTCCTTTCTTCTCTCACGGTGCTCCAAAGCATCCAATGGTGGCTTTCTCCTCTTTCTGAGTTGCTCTCGATCCAACTCCCTTGCTGATCTGTCATCCTCGATCTCCTCATCCAACAGCTTGTTTTTCCGCACTTCGCTCCATCTTTTCTGCTCTTTTGCTCACTTCAACTCAGTGATAGTCACCGTGTCTCCCACGAAGCTTGCTTTTTACCTTTTCTTCCTTGTACTTCGCTTCCTTCCATAACCAAGGGCCAACAAGCCCCCAACACTCACATGTGACTCGTCCCGAGGCACTTCAGATCTAGTTCCTCTGTTTTGTTTCAACATGAATTGCGCAGTGCATCCTTTGCTTTCTGCTTTGTGCCTCTCCTCCCTGTGCAAACTATCTTTTCTGTGTCTGGTACCCAGTTTCAACTGCACCTGATACCTAGACCCTTTTCCTCTTGTCTTTACTTAGAGCTGTGAGGTAGCTGGTTGTCATAGTACAACTTCAGCCGACTCCCATTCACCAATCCTTCTCTCCATTCTTCATTCAACGTCTTTAGTTGTGCAGCTCCTCCTTCTGTGACATAAGCGATCTCATATGGTCCAAGCCAATGCGTTCTGAACTTCCCAGGGTGTTTTATAAACTTATTGTCATACATCAACACTAGGTTGCCCTTCTTGAATGCCTTCTTCTTGATGTGTTTTTCATGATAGGCCTTCTCTATCTCCTTTTGAACTTGTTGATGAAACCCAACAATGAATCCGTCTTCTTCCAGTTCAACCAACTGTGCAAGCCTCTCTTGAACAATGTCGGTATCATCCATGTCTTTGAACATAGAAATCCTTAAGCTTGCTGCCCAATATTCCATCGGGACAACATCTTCAAGTCCATAAACAAACTTGAAAGGGGTTTGCATTGTTAACTTCTTGCAAGTGGTTCTATAAGCCCATAGTACTGAAGGTACTCTTAAATCCCAGTCATCCCTATTCACACTGCAAATATTCGTCAATGCAGTCTCCAAGATCTTGTTGAATGCTTCAACTGTCCCATTTTCTTGTGGATGGTAAGGTGTACTCTTCTAATGGTGGACTACAAATTCTTCAGTCGGGGATTCAATTGTCTTATTGATGAAGTGTGTGCCTTGATCACTCATAAGGATCTTGGGCATCCAAATTTGGTTATTATGTCATCAAATATAAAACGTATAGTTGTAGTTTCACTACAGTCCTTGACTTCTCTAGCTTCGTCCCATCTGGTTAAGTATTCGGTCACAGTGATGATGTACCTAGCTCTTGTGCGCTTCCCTGGTGGGTTTTTAGGTCCCACGAAGTCAATGGCCCACTTTTCAAATTCTTGTAGGGTCATCTGCGGTGCTAATGGAATTTCATCTCTTCAGGATGGTTTTCCAACTCTTTGGCATACATCACATGCTCTGGCATATTCTTTAGCATCTCTATGTAAGGTAGGCCACCATAGGCCATCTCGGAGAACCTTCTGCGCAGTGGATTTCCCTACATAGTGTCCTCTTGCAATGCCCTCATGAGCTTCTACGAGGATCAGTGGTCGCTCTGTCTCCATAACACACCTCCTTAGTATCTCATCAGGTCCCATTTTGTACAGATTACCAGTGATCAGCGAAAAGTCTGCAGTGCACACTACTAGTTGTTTCTTCTAAGGAATTGTATACTCACTTGGAGCCATTCCTGTTGACAGGAACTGGACGATGTCTTCGAAGTGGTCATCAATATTTCTAATGGCAAGCAGTTGTGCATCCGACAGTGTGTCCTCTAAGCTGGTGGGTTCTTCGCCATGTTCCAACCTCGACAAGTGGTTAGGACCCTTGTTCATTCTTCCTGGTTTTACTATGATTTCAAAGTCATATTCTTGAAACAGCAGAAGACATATGCAGATTATCCCCCCCAACACTGGATTGTTGACTAGATATTTTAGCGCGCAGTGATCTGTGAATATTTTAAAGTGTCCTCCCAATGAGTAGTGGCGGAATTTTTGCAGCGCATACACCATGGCTAACCATTCTCTTTCTGTAGTGGTGTAGTTAATCGCAGTTGTAGATAGCTTCCTGCTAAAAAATGCTAATGGATGGTCAATGTTCCCTTCTCTAGGTTGTGTCGGTACTGCTCCTAATGCAATAGAAGACGCATCGACATGCACATGAAACTCCTTGTTCCAATCTGGGAAAACCAGAATGGGCGTAGTGACCATCTTCTGTTTCATTTTGTCAAAGATCTATTGGAATTCATCTGTCTAGCCAAACTGACAATCCTTCTTCGATAGCTTCTCCATCAATGTTGTGATTTGGGCATATCCTTTAATAAATTTCCTGTAATAGCCAGTATGTCCTAGCACAATGCGCAATTGTTTGACTGAAGTAGGTGGTGGAAAATCAACTGTAATTGCAATCTTTGATGGGTCAACCAACAATCCTTGCTTGCATACAATATGGCCTAATAGTACTCCAAATGGTGAGAATAATATGCACTTCTTCAGATTTAAAGCAATCTGGCACTACCTACATTTATCCAACATTAGCCTTAGACATTCAATATGGATTTTCAATAAACTAAACACAGTCCAGTCATCAAAATATGCTTCTAAAAATTTATGCAGAAATTCTTTGAACGCTTCGACCACCACCCTGGAAAATATGGTTGGGGCATTCTTCAGGCCAAACGACATTACTGTATATTGGTAGGATCCCCATTCGGTGGAAAACGTGGTCTTGTGGCGGTCCTCCTTGGCAATCAGGATCTGATGGTATCCTGAAAAGTCATCTGTAAAAGAATATACCTCCTGGCCTCCCACGTTGTCTAATACTTCATTAGTGAATGGTGTAGGGAAGGGGTCATGCAGACAGGCATCATTCAACTTCCTGAGGTCCACACATATCCTGATCTCACCTCGAGTCTTTTTGTCTTGTACTACCATGCGACTGATCCACTCCGACTCTTCGACGGGTTCAATAATCCTTGCTTCCAACATTATGTCGAGCTCAATCCTTACTTTTTCCTTGTATTTCGGGTTCAACTTGTAAGGTCTTTGCTTGACTGGCTTCGCATCTGGTTTCAAAGGTATCCTCATCTCTCCCATAGGTCCTTTGATTCCCTTCATATTAGTGAACTTGGTCGGGAACAAGTCCTGATATTCGTGCAACAACTCTATAATCTTGTCAATGGTAGCAGCATCCCAGTAATCTCTGACATTGGCAAGCTTCGGTGTCTCCTCTATTCCAATTTTGACCTTTTTTATCTTGATTAGATCACCAATAAATGGTAGCTCTACTCCTGGTCCTTCCACATCTCTTTGGCCTTCTGTCTAAGTGATGTTTACCTTCTTGGGATCATCATCATCGTCGGCATTGATATTGTAACATCCTTGCAACTTCTGGAATGGTGCAATCCATTCGTCCTTATCTCGTTTCATAGGGAGGCTAGATGCCTCTTGGAATTCACTCTATCTAACAATCTGTAATGCATGGTCGACTAAAGAAAATTCGCTTTCAAGCAAAAAGGTGGTTACAAAATTTTGAGTCATACATTCCCAATCTACAGTGATGAGGCGCAACTCCGCTTGAAGGTACCAATTGATAGGAATCGTGACCAACATGTTAATGAATTGGTGCACCCATAGGTTTCGAGGGATGTCACTCCAGGCCTCTTTGTAGCTTCGCACATGGTCCTTTGGGAAACTTCGACCTGTGTACCTTACTTTTCATCTTACTGCTTGTGTTGAGAACTGCGATGTCATCAAAGTTCGACATTGTGTCTAATTTGTGATGTTTCTTTTGTGTGTCCCCCACCATCTTGTTGGTGTGGATTTCGTGGCCTCATCCATTGCCAATAGCCTCTATTGTGCTAGTACACTTGTCTCAAATTCTGATAAGAAGTGTTCTAAAGGGTTCAGCCCATCAAACGTGGGTAAGTTACTCATTGTTGTGTCAATCCAGCGAACCTCTCTGGTTAGTATAGCACATATTTTGTTAGATACTTCATACATCTGGTTCTACCAGTTCTCTAATCCTTCTTCTAAGTCTAATGAACATGTGTTTTCGCTTCGCCAGCTTAGATTCCCATCGATTGTAGGATTTATATAATCCTATGGTATGGTTGTTAGTTGGTAGATGTTTTCCAATTCGTACGTATGGTCTTATTCTCTGACAGGCCCCGTGTATCTAGGACCCTCATCTGGATCTAAAGGTGCAATGACCCTAAGGCCATCTCTTTCGAATGTCATATGCCTCTTCTTTAGATAAACAACAGTAGAATTTTTGAAGGCCTAATCAATTCCTAATAATGCAAGGTAAGGGCAGTTGTCATCAACAATTTCAATTACCTCAAAATCTGCAAAGGTTCTAACTTCGTCGATGTCCACAGGGACATGTTCCAACCATCCAAATGGGCTAACAACTTGTTGATTAGCCATGCGAAGTCTGATAGGGGAATAGATTAGATTTGGTTTTCCCATTAGTGCCCACGTTTGCTTCTTCATGACATTGACCTCCGACCCTAAGTCGAGGACCACATAGTCTATGTCATATTCTTTGATCTAAGAATTCAGGTGTAATTCTTTATTTTTCCTTATCTTCTTACCAATATGGTGTACTACTCTATTTAGTAAGGGATATGTCTTTCCTAGCTCATACTATTTAACCAAGTTTTGTAGTTCTTGTATAGCTTTCCCATCTTTAAGCAGCTCTATAAACATATATAAGAAACTGACAAGTTTACTTACCTCTTTTCCCTATCTGGGCGAAGTAGACTGATCAAATGTGTGAGGCATTCCATATTCTCTTATTTCTGGTTGTGTTTTTGAAGAATACCCTTGATCTTCTTTGAATTCTTCTTTGGTCTCTTCAAATATTTGCCTTTCTTTCTTCGCATTAAAAGCTTGAGTCCTCTCCGTAGCTTTCCTAATACCTGAGTTTTCTGAGATCTTATCCTGGGTCATTCTATCCTCTCCTGTAATAGTGCCTCCTCGAGTAATAACAACGACTCTAGGGTCTTCTCCGTGAGGTTCAGCATATTTTAGTTGTACTTGTGGGTTCTATTGAGGTCCTCGTATTTCTTGAAGCTTCACTAGCAGTACAGGGCAGTCCTCAATAACATGGTTGAAAGAGTTGCAATAACTGCAAGTGGTACAAGGGTCCTGATAGTCCCTTGTTAGATGTCTTGGCTGCACGTAGTTATAACAGATTATTTTTTCTCGGCCTCGGCCTATACCTCCTCCTCCTCCTCCTCCTCCTCCTCCTCCTCTGGATCCACCGTGAGGATTGAAAATTCCTCTTCCTGGGGAGTTATATTGTGCATTGTTTCCTTCTTGATGGACTTCACCTTGGATCTTATATATGTCTCTTGATATTTCATGCATTAGGTCAAAGGCCCTACAATCTCTATCATCGTGCCCTACAGACTTACAGAATGTGCACTATAAGTTTTTGGGTGTCTGAACATACTTCTGCATATAGTAGCACTCGTCGGGGTGATGTCGGGTTCTGCATACTTCGCACCAGGGCATATTAACTTGCTTCAAGGGGCTCGGCGCTCTTGAGGCCAAATATTCATGAAACATGGGACATTGTTCTTTATAATGACTTTCAGATCTACATCTTACACAACAGATATCTTCTCTTTTGTCCTTCCCTTTGTCCTTCTTCATGTCCTCGACTTGAAAAGATAGACTGGTCAGCTGGCTCAAGATCTAGCTCATACCTGAGCTATATTCTCCCATAGGTGCTGACTCAAGCTTCATGGTGATCTCCAAAGCTTCTGCCTGTGAAGCAATCTTCTGTTGCATCAGGGGAACTCTGATATGTGGTAAAAGAGCAGTGATGAACCATTCTTTGTTCTACTCATCTGGGATTTTAAAAGTCAATCAGCCTATTAGGGTCTTGAATCTCTTGTCGAACTCCCAAACAGGTTCAGCTACTTTATGTTTGATCTCCTTCAGCTCGGTAATACACTGTGACTCCAACTTGGGTTTTTTAAATTCTGCAACCAACGCATTCTTGATCTCATTTAGTGGCTTAGGCTGCGCAATTCCTTGGACAAGCTTCATGAACCATCTCAACACACGATCCCTCAATGTAGTGATGAACTAGTTTCTTTTAACAGCTTCATCGATGATGTTTTTGATGTTCCATATCGCCTCGCATAGGAACCATTGTTGATTAGGGTCTTCATATCCATCTCCTCTAAAGATAGGGAACCTTGTCTCATCTGCCATAGAGTTGCCAAGGCTTCGTGTCTAAGTAGATGTTGAACTTCTAGTAATAGTACTCTGCGGACTCTGGTGATTCGGGATACTCTGATGACTTAACATTTATGAAACAACAGGAGGATTGATATTACTTACTTCAGTGTCCTGAGCAGTTCTTGAGGTTTCTGGCTTGTTTCGGCGAAGTTCTTCAACTGCTTCTTCCTCTGCTCTAGGAGTTTCTGAGTGCTCTTCGTCTATCAGATCTGCCTCTTCTCCATTGTAGAAACCTTCCTCTTCGTAGTTTTTCTTAAACAGGTTCTCAAGGTGAACCCCTCTAAATACTCTTCCACTACACGTATGTCCATCTTCTGTGTCACTGTCGCTGTCTGAGTTTCTGAACATTAGCCTTTTCAGATCTAGCCAAGCTATTGTATCTTTAATATGTGGTTTTCATGCAAGAGCATCTTGATTCTTAACTTCAGAAAATGAAACAATCTTCCTCGGGGTCCCTTGAAAAAGTATCTCTCGGCCTGGCTATATGATTATGTTCTGTCAACAGCAAATTCAGTGATATACCCTCCAATGGTACTATCAAACCAGTGATCTACAGCTCTGGATACAGCGTTATCAACTCTCTTGACCTTCTGTATCAGCGTCAATGTCCAAACGATAGGAGGTCTAGATCTGATCTCGAACTGTGTGTCAGCTAACCTAGCCAACTGCTCGTATATCTCCTGGTGGATTCCTCCAAAGAAGATCTTATGAATGTCGGTGAAGATGTATCTATGTAGAAAATCCTCAGTACTCAGCTTAGGGTTCTTTTTCTAGGCTTCAATGAAGTCCCTCTCTTGATCCTCTATCCACTTTTGAATCTTTATTTTCAACGGGAACCACCTTGAGATTCCCTCATGAAGATTATGGTCCCAGAAATGGAACCTTTTTTTGGCACAGGGGTAGACCCAGGGTTCACTCCAAGAGAACACCAACAAATCCCTAGCTACTGGCCCTTTCGGTAGCACCTGCAAAGCATATGCAGTCTCACCCAAAGAAGCTATGAGGGGGTTGCAGGACAGAGATGTCTACAACCAGGGGAATATCAAGTGGATCTAATAAAAGAGAAACACAATATGCACTTATCACTTATCAAGCTAGACCTACCCTCTGTAGTTATAGATCTAATCTAATACAGTAATGAAAACAACAAAGTGACAGTAACAAAGATCAAAGCATCAATCACACATCCACAACACAAGATATATGTGGCTCACCCTCTCTCTAGGGCTACGTCCACCAAACTCTACTTATGATTTATTAAGGAAAATCTTACAGTTCTTGTCTATGCTCTCAGCCAGCAAATCTTATTTATGCTCTCTTTTTCTCTCTCTTTCTCTCCCCCTCCTGTGCACCCTGCTGCGGGATTTGATCTTCGCACACAGCTGAATATATTACAACACAGGCCTCTCTCTAAACAGGGATATAACAATGCTCAATAACCAATCTATCATGAACCAACCGACCCAGGTCCTCTTGACCTTTATTTATACATTACAATCACTCACCGATAGCCTTAGGTCAAAACCTAGGTGCCAAAACCCTAAATACCAAAACCCTAGGTGTCTAAAACCCTAGGTCAACTTGACCCTCTTTTTCCAAGCTTCACCAGCCTGTCTTTCCTTTCTTCTCACGCGGTGCTCCAAAGCATCCAACGATGGATTTCTCCTCTTTCTGAGTTTCTCTCGATCCATCTCCCTTGTTGATCTATCATCCTCGATTTCCTCATCCAACAGCTTGCTTTTCCACACTTCACTCCATCTTTTATGTTCTTTTGCTCACTTCGACCCATTGATAGTCACGGTGTCTCCCGTGAAGCTCGCTTTTTACCTTTTCTTCCTTGTACTTCACTTCCTTCCATAACCAAGTGCCAACAGAACTCAAAGGTAATCAGTTCCTTCTATTTCAAGGTCGCTACCTCTTCTCCCATACCTAAAATTGTTTCTCCCCAAAACGATTCATTTGATTTGGTTCTTCAGTTGGGTCCTTATGTAAAACTTGATCTTCGAGGTTAAGGGATTCAGAAGCACGAGAGCCTATGAATGTCTTAGCTATAGAGTCAATTTTAGGGGTTCTTTCTGGGATGTTAGATGTTATTTTCTCACTTTGGAATCTAGATTGGGACCCAGAGGTCCCTTGAGGGTTTCCTCGTCCTCTTGATCTTCCTTCTTGGGGGTTAGTATTGTGAGTGGTCCCTACTACACCACGTCCACAAGGATTTTTATCTCCTCAAGTCATGCATCCTAAGGCAGCCTAATAACAAAATTATAGAAAATAAATTTAACTAGCCTAAATGTTTCCCCATTTCCCTATGTAAAACAAGCAACCTATATCCCTTTCTAACATCGGGTGTTTTTCCTCAAGACTGTAATTATGTTAAGACTTCATATGATTATGTTTATGAAGCATGCAATTGTGTTTTAATTAATGAAAGCACCAAACCACTGATTGAGAAGGAACATCTTTGAAATTACTGGCCATGATACACAAATGGGAATTGATGAAGCAAGGATTGATTGAGTGGCTGGGTAAGGTGGAGTTTAGTTGTTTTTATGAAGAAAACAAGAAGCTTATTTAAAAAGACAGTTTATTCTTACATAGTAGAAGAATACACCTTCTAGCATACCATATTTGTATGGATCCACATGACCAATCATGGAGGTCAGATCAGTGGTTGAGGCAGTTAAAGATTATTGATGGTTGGGTCTCTTGAAGAAGGAAAGGGCCAATTGAATGACCTGATAGCAGGACACCGTGAAATTTCCCCTTCAGATTGGGAACTATGGACCATGGGTTGCATCTGCAGGAAGGCAAAAAGAATACCAAGAGGATTCAAGGAAGAGACAAAAGGTGGAAAAACACCAATGGATATAGGTAGACAGAGAGATAAGGAGTATGACCGCACGCAAAAATGGATAGAGAAGAATGCAGTGAGCAACTTACAGTGGTATTAGAAAAATAGAGCACGCAATGCACTAAATTAAAAAGAGAACACTCTGAGGAAGATTGAGTGTGTGACAAGTTCGCAGGTTGAGAGCATAGTGAGCAGAGGTGTTCATTGGTGCAAATCAAAGAAAAGATAAAGTGGAGAGATTTCCTTGAGGAAAATATGAAGCTTGTCTATTTTTATCATGATCACCCTGAAATAGATAAGACGCAGACCGAAACTGAAGAAAAAGAAGACTGCAACTTGGTGCTTACTAGACATAAATCATCACTGGTAAGGGGCTCAGGTCGTTGAGGGATTTTTTATCAGAGAAGGGACTCCATTGTGCAGAGTAAATCATGTTGATAAACCATCTAATAAACATGTAGAGTTCCTAAGCTCAGTGGGAAGGGGTCAAATTTTGTTGTTGTCAGAGGGGAAGGAGAGTAACCTTCCTGGATCATTCTAAGTTTGGAAACCAACTGAATCATTCCCCTTGTGGTATCATGGCTTGGAACGGGGGTGGAGTATTGTAGAAAGGCACTCTGCAGTATGTCCTAAGGTTGGGAGGTAAGGTATCATCTCTCAATCAGTTGGTGTTGGCTATTCCCTAGATCAGATAAGTATTTGACTTGACTTATTTAATTGTCCATGAATTTTTTATGTATGTGTTTGTTTGAATTAAATGGGAAAAATGAATGCTAGTAATCAAGGAAATTAAATATTGAGTAATTAGAATATTTCTATTGTTTCCATGGTTTAGTTTAGTAAATTGTGAAATTGAATAATCATGGACACTCAGTATCTCTAAGGTCCTCGCAACTTTGGAAGAAATCCTGCAAGATATGGACAAAATCTTCATTTGAAAGATGTTAGATAGGTGTTAGGACCTAGGAGGCACCAGTAGGGGTGTTAAGTCTAGAATCCCTGTGAAAAGTCACTTGTTTTATGTGGAAAGCTTGTAGGACATGCAATCCTTCATCCTATTTCAATAGGGTTGTTAGTCACCATTAATTTTTTTATGTGAAATCGATATTTCAGAATCTAGAAAGGTGTTAAACGGGTTTGGGAGCCCGACAATCTAGAGAAGGGGATAAATATGGTAGGAAACAGCTAAATCAAACGAGAGTGTTAAGTGATGGGGCCCAACGTGTCATAGATCGTGCACTCTCTAGATTGATATTCGAGGATCATTTCGAGGGTAGAAACTGCACAGAGGTTAATTTCAGAAAGTGGGCCGAAATATAAACCATGGTTTTCGGTTGGGGCTATGTGGCACAACCAGGTGCATTTCAGGGTGAAAAGCGGGTTTCCACAAACCACTTCCTCATGCCCCCGAATTTTGGAAAAGGTATAAAAGGGCATTTTTATGTATTTTATTACTATTTCGAACAACTAGACCATTTGAAACTTGGCGCGACCAACCTCATTCAACTGTAGCTCAAAGTATGCAAATTGCACGCCATTTCCACTCATTCCCAAGTATTTTTCATCGCAACCATGGATCCTATCATAACTTCAGTAACAGAACAATATCCTGTGATGGATGAAGAAGCCCTAATTGACCGAGATTCAGACGTCTTTGATACCAAAATCACCATTTCTCCCATCTTTGTGTCCAGAAGAAACCTGTCTGATAATTTAGGAAGGGGTATACCATTCCTTGAAGTAGTCCAGGCCACCATAGTCCCTTATGTTGTCGAAATCGCTTTCCCTTTTCCCAAATTTATAGGTTGGTGCATCGAACAGTATTCACATGAAGAAAACGTCGTCATGAATAAATGAGGGTCAGAGGTCATGTGTAGGGTAGAGAATCTGTCAATTTGAGATTCTCTCGGTATACTTGAGTCTTTTACACAAATTCTGATCCTTTTAATGTAGAAAAGATAATTAGGGTATATAGAGAGTGTCCATCATAGGTCCAAGATTTGTTTTTACAGAAAATTGTCAAACCATAACATCTTTTAAAGAGTCTGTATTTTCCACTGAATGTGCGTATAATGGTTATTGAAGTCCAATGGGTTTGTTCCCTGTTGAGTCAAATTTTAGGTCTAGATAATGACAAACATGTGGTCGAAGTCATGCTCGGTTTCCTTTTGACTTTTTTTTTTTCAGTCAGATTCTGGTCTATCAGTCTGCATCAATTTTGATCAATTCATAGCTGATAATATCCATAAAACAACTAGTGAATTTCCGTTCTCTAATGCATTTTAGATACTACACCTATCTACTAAAGATTTTCCTAGAAACCAATAAGAGAGAATTTCCTAAAGAAAAATTTGTATCAACTGAATGTAAAAGGATTATATTTATCATCTTCATCAATAAAGTCATGTCCAGGGTTTACAGTTTGATTTTAAACACCAACCTACCTAGATTTTTCAATGACATGAGGAGCTATCTACAGCCAAATCCAGAGAACATAGTGGAGGATTGGGTATTATTCATGCACTTAGCAGTGATCTGGGTTTATGGTTGTCATGAATCCCCCTATGTATTGCGTATTTTGCTAACCCCAGGAGTATTTTCCCTTGAATTCATCAAGAACAGAATTATATTTGAGACAGAGCATTTCCTGAAGTTGCACAAAGCCTCCAACCTCAAATTCCCTTTTATCATTGTCCCCTTCATTGTCAAAACTAGATCATGCTTATCTCAGATTCAAGCAAATCTCAAAGAGTTTGGTTTTGCACAACTACATAGATGAAGATATGATCCACATCAAATCATATCCAAGAGAATATTGATGAACAAATAATCCCCTTATGAGCATGAACATGTTGAGGGTTTTGATCAACTGGAAAAACCTAGAAGTCTGTGATTATATGGAAACAATATTGCAACTAACTCAAACATAACAAGTGGAGGAAACCATGCAACAAAGTCAAACACACCAATCTCCTCACAAACTGATAGTCAAATTACCTAAGATGAGTGTTTACAGTGAGAGAAGCAGTTTAGAGGCCATGGGCACTAGTGATCAACACACTTCTCTTAACAATATGAATATTACACAGTCCCCACAGATAGTGGACTTAGAAGAGGAAGATCCTAGAGAACAAATAAATCTAGATATGGTGGAAAGTGGCACTAGCACTGTAGAGGTTGAAAAGGAAAGAAAACTCCAAAGTGAAGGCATCTCAAGAACCTTTAGCAGCAAAAAACACATCTTTTATAAAGCATCTGGGGGCAGCTTATCAATCTAAAGAATATTTGGGAAAACATTATGCTAAGAGGGGAAACATAGCTTTGGGTGAGATGAGGGATTTAGTCCCTGATGTGGAAAATATTTCTCAACATAAATATTCTATGTTCACGGTAAGGGATATTGAGAAGAGGACCTTTAACATTGCAGTTGTAGATGAAGATAAAGTCTCTAAAATAAAGATAAGGTATGACAACATCAATTCTCCAAATAAAGTCAAATTCCATAGGAATACCAGTGATATGTTGTATTATGATTACCTGAGATTAAGATTGAAGAATTCAAAGTTGTCTTCTTATGCAATGAAATTGGAAGGGTAGTTGAGGCAAGAAAAAACATCTAGTAGAGCTTGGCAGGCTCGGGTCAAGAGGTTGGAATCTGAAGGCCCTCAAGGGGTGAAATCTTCATTGGATAAAAAACACAAATTGATTCAAATCTTGAAGAAGAAATTGAAAATGTTTTCTACAGAGAATCCACAAACAATAGAACTGGTTGCTCTATAATAGGAAAATGAAACACTTAATCAAGAGGCATTGGACTACATGGCTAAGGTGTTGCAGTTGGAAAGAGAAAAGGGAAAGTGGTCACAAAATTAGACATAATTGATAAACAGAGTTGTAGTTGTACCTCTTACTACAGAAGTTGGGCCAAACATTGAAGGACTTGTCCAGACTATGTCACAAGTTATCCTAAAATAAGGAGAAATCAAGGGGCTAAAAGGGAACATAGAGAAATTGAAGTAGCAAATGCAAGCAAAGGATGAAAGGATGGCTCAATTTCAAAAGGAAAATGAAGTCTTGCAGGAAAGGATAGATAAGTTGAAGATGAGGTTAAGAGGCAAAGGCTTGTTGCAGGGAGCCAAGAATATCATCTCGGACTCTATAGTCGTTGAAGCTTCCAAGTTTAGAGTGTATTTGAATTTCATCAATGATAAAGACATCATGTCCATCACAGCCAGAAGCAGGTGCACTATTGTGAATGAAACTTTAGAAAATAAGCCATCATCATGAGCCCAAAATTCCATAAATCTACTCAACTCCATTCCTATTGTAGAACTTCAGACTGTTGGAGTTAAACACAGAAATACATTGATTATCTGGGTTGGGAGGGTTATTGCTAAACATAACCTGTTAAAATCAGTCCAAACCAAGGCAACACATATGGAACAAAGTGTGCAAGAGTTTAAAGATTTGTTTGAGGAATTGTTTATCAAAGGCCTCATACCATTTTGGGATGGCAAAGAAAATTTATATGCTCAGGAAGAATACAATGCTCACCTCACTCGGTGCAGAATGGATCACTCCAAGTTTGAAACCCTTGAATAAAATTTGAAAGGAGACACATTAGTTGAGAATATGATTACAGACTTTGAGATTCTGAATCAATTCAAAACAGTCAAACTTGGACTACCAGTCATGTCTTATGCTTCCTGCATTGACCTGGAGATCCTGATCAAAGAAATGATAGGTTATGACATCACTTCTGAATTGAAATGGAAGGAGATAGTACGATTGGGTAAGACAAAGTGCAGTTTTCCAGGGTCCAGTAGATGATGTCGAGATGTCACTGAAGGTGGAAGATCAGGTGGAAGACCAGAGAAGAACAAGTGGAAAAGAACAGACCTGAAGCGTCAGAGGAGTCAGAAGCTGGATCGTGAAATTTTTTCTTTCTAATTATTGTAATCGGTTTCAAAAACCGAAACCATCATTTGTAATCATTATAATCAGTTTCAGAAATTGAAACGTTTCATTTCAATTATTGTAATCGATTTCAAACTGAAGGAACTCAAATTGTATAAATGGTAGGAGTTCCAAATGTATTAAGGGTTGGCAGAAGTGCAAGGGCACGACTGTAGCTATTTGGAACTTGAATGTAATTTTCTGAAGATGAATTGAATACACATGCAGAAGTCTTGAAGTTTCCATGAAAAGATTCTAATGGTGGTGATCTGAGTTTTGTTTCCTCTCTTTGTATGTATTTCCTATATTTCTGATTTCATTTTCACTGTCTTTTGTTTAAATTGGATAGTCAAAGGCCCATAATTCATCTCATGATGCTCTCGACTGAAGAAATTTAAAATGTGTTAAGTTCTTCCTAACTAATTCAAAATTCATTTATTTAATGCTCTGATGCAGTTATATGTTTTCTTTTCTTCCTACACTCTGCAAATTTACAATTTATAACTCATATTTATCACCTCATTTAGCCTTTCTCCTCTGGATATTTCTACAGACCAGTCAGTGCTTCCATTTGTTTCAGAAGTTTGACTCCATAGCCCTAAGTGTCCCTCCCCTTACTTTCCATCATAATTATAAAAAAAACCCCAAAACAAAAAAACCTAGCCATTGATTTTCAAAGAAATACCAAGTGACAAGAGAGATCCCTCTCTGAGCTTATCAGGCTAGTACCTAGATCTAAAGTTGGTTTGTAGGTTACCTCTGTCATTTGTTTATCAATCGAACAAATTTACAGAGTGCTAACATTCTGGCATCGTTGTCGGGGATCGAAAGTGAAATATTCTCTGGGAAAAGAATGACTTAAAGATTCATATTTGATTCCTGAGGGTGACAGTAAATCAAAAACCTTATTGGTTGAGACTGAATTTACCCTAGCGACTCCATTATAAAGAGACCAGTAGCATAAAATAGTTCAAGTGAGAAACATTGGCTCCCAAGAGAATTCATACTAGGAGAAATCCAAACCCAGAAGCAGTAATCCCTGTGTCTGATCCTAAGAAAATCGTACACAAAAGAAAATAAAATCCAATAAGCCAGTTTTGTGTATAGACAAATATTTATCCTTGCCCAAAGATGGAGTGACAAGCATTGAAGACCTTGATTTTGATCTGAAATTTGAGCAAACTCTGTTTAGAACTAAATCTAAGTCTTGTTTGAATGAGATCATCTTTGATGAGAAGATTTTCTAAGATTTAATTTTAGTTTCCTCTACTAAAACTCTTGTGATTCCTACTCAGAACCAACAGCCAATTCAATTTCTTACTGCAACCATGGCAGCTAGGTTTTCCCCTCTTGTTCTACCTGCTCACTTACATGATTTGCCCCGGGATTATAATCAAAGGATCAAGTTGTATGATGTTGAAGGAAATGTCTGAGCCCAAAAACACTTAGATTGGTTCAAATATTTTATAGACCTAGAAGAAGTAGATTTTGAAGATGCAAAAATGAGGTTGTTTGCACAAAGGCTTGCAGGAGAAGTCGAAAAATGGTTCAGAACTCTCCCAGCAGCAAGTATCCAAAATTTTAAAGCCTTTGAAATGAGTTTTCTTGCAAAGTGGGGTGGCGAGAAAAACCCTCTTCAGTTTCTAACCCAGCATAAAAACATGAGAAGTTCACCTGATGAAACAATCCAAGAGTTTTCAACTAGATTTATCAAATTTTACAACTCAATTCCTACTGAAGTAAAACCTCCTCCTAGGGTTGCTCAACTTAGATATGTTGATTCCTTTGAAAGTGATTTTTCGTTTTTTTTAATGGAAAGAATTTCCACTTCGCTAGATGATATGATGAGTGATGAAATAGAAGTTGAAGTAAATCTAATGGCTTCAGGAAAGATTAAATATAATTCTGACAGGGACATGAACAAGGTTCAAGGTAAGGCCCAGCCTTCAACCTCATAGTCATCAGAAGAGAGGTTTGAAATGATGATGAAGACCATGGAGAGACTCATGGAGAGTATGTATTTAAATAATAATCCTAACACCAGGGAACATGATGATGTTCCACCCAAAAACCAAAGGAGACCATCAATTCCACAAATCAGACAAAGAGATCAGAGGAACCAGGGTGATCAACAAATAAGACCTCCTTTTCAAAATAATTATGTAAATGAAAATTTTGATGCAAATTTTGAGGACAACATGCATTGTTGTGATGGTAATGAAATACAGGTGTTTTTGACTAAAGAAGAACATGACCAGTTCATGGATGCAAATGAAATCTTAATGCAAGAGAATGATGAAAGGTTGTTAGTGGAAAAGGAATATTACCAGACAAGGCTGCAAAACACCATCATGCAATTCCATAAACAATATAATATTCGAAACAAAAAGGTACCTGCAAGTCCTCCAAAGGGAAATCCTACCAAAGAATCTAAAAATAATACACCTTCTTCAAGTCATCCTAAGAAGGACTCTGTTGCAAAGAATGTTGTGGAGAAAGGAAAGAAGAAGGAAGAACCCCCAAAGAAAGTACTTGAACCAAGAATCAAGACAGTCATCAAAGAGGTAGAGAAAACCTCTTATTCCTTTAACTTTGAAAGTGAGATGGCCAAAATAAAAATTTATGTTCCATTCAATGAGCTGATAAAGAATAGTGAGTATAGAAATCAAATCATTAATATGCTCAAGATGGAAGAAACTTCAGATACTTTGAATATACAAGATGATCATCATGCCATCTTTTTTGGCCCATGTGTAGAGGAGAATAGTGATGCAGATGAGGTCCCTCATTTATATGTCAGTTTGAAGATTCATGGTATGACTCTGCACAATGCTATGTTGGATTCAGGAGCATCCCATAATCCGATGCCCAAGGTGGTCATGGACCAATTGGGCCTGAACATTACAAGGCCTTACAAAGATATTTTCTCCTTTGATTCAAGGAAGGTGAAGTCCTTGGGCCTAATAAAATATTTGGTGGTATCTTTGTCTCAAATTCCAACAAAAAATATGGTCATGGATGTGGTGGTTGCTGATATCCCTCCTAAATTTGGTATGTTGTTATCTAGGTTATGGGCTGCAAAGTTGAAAGGGACTTTTCAAATGGATATGTCATACGCCACTATCCTTGTCTTTGGTCAAGATAGGAGGTCGTACAGGGAATTTTTTCTCAAGTACATGATCAGTAACAAAGCCCAGCCAAACAACCACCCCATTTACTCTGTGGAGGCTGAGATTGGGTCTTCTATTTTCTTTAATGATTTGATTTTTGAAGAGGAGGTGCCAAATACTGATATGGCTATCAAAGAAAAACCTGATCAACAAAAAGAGAAATTTTCAGATCAGAAAAATAAATCAGAAAAAGAAATGTGGAATATGAGCTTTCATGGAGCTGTTAGCAGAGAAGGAGAAAGGGTTGGTATGTGGATTAACCCCCCTAAATTAGGGACCAAAGTTTGTTCTTATAATCTTGCTTTTGATTTCACAAATAACATGGATGAATATGAGGCATTAGTGTTGGGATTGAATACTTTGAAAGAAATGAGGGCTAGGAGGATAGTTGTACATGGAGATTCTAAGCTGATTATAAATTAGATAAAGGGTATATATCAAGCAAAGCATCCCATATTAAGAGCCTATAGGAATATAGGGCTTGTTCTTCTTGAAGAATTTCCAAAGTATAATTTTTCAGTGATTCCAAGGGGGCAGAATTAGATTGTTGATGCCCTGGCAACTTCAGCCTCAAATTTCAAAATTCCAATTTTTCCTAACAAAAGATATGAGATTGAGGTCAAGCACAGACCAACAGTTCCTGATAACATTAAGTGCTGGCAAGTTTTTGAAGATGAAAAACAAATAGAAAGTTTCTTGGAGATGGAGGGTGAATTTGAAAATTTGAATATTGATGAGGAATATTGTGGTCAAGAAAAAGATGTAGATGTGTTCACAAATGATGGCTATTTCAAAAATCAGATTATTGGTAAGGATATAATGCAGCTAAAAAATAACATCATTTCCAAAGGCATGGTCCCGTTAGAAAAACTATTTGACAACAATGATGTGGCTAGGAGTCCTAAAATTACTGTAAATGATGGAGATGTTGAAGATTGCAACATTGGGATTCAGGAAGATTTCAACATCATCAAGCTATCCAAGACACTTATCCCAAAGGTCGAACAAAGGTACATCAATTTAATGAAAGAATTTCCTGATGTTTTTTCCTGGAATTATGAAGATATGAAAGTTTATGATACCAAAGTGATTCAACATGTGATTCCAATCAAATAAGATCATACACCTTTCAAGCAGAAATTAAGAAGAATCAATCCTTTGTTGTTTCCCTTGATTGAGAAAAAGATAAAGAAGTTGTTTGAAGCTACGATCATAGTGTCTCTAAGATTTTCTAAGTGGGTGGAAAATCTGGTACCTGTCAGAAAGAAGAGTGGAGAGATCAGACTATGTGTAGACTTTAGAAATCTGAACAGAGTGTCTCTCAAGGACAATTACCCACTGCCTAAGATGGATCACATTCTACAAAAAGTGGTTGGTTCTCAAAATATATCAATGCTGGATGGTTTTTTAAGGTACAATCAAATCATGGTACACACTGATGATTAGGAGAAAACAACATTTGCAACACCATGGGGCACCTTCATGTATGCCAAAATGTCTTTTGGGCTCATGAATGCAGGAGCAAATTTCCAAAGAGCTATGGATATATCTTTTGTTGATGAGAAAGATAAATTTATTGTTATTTACTTAGATGATATCACTGTATATTCAGTTTATTTACTTAGGAGGGCTTTTAAAAAATGTAGGAAGTTTTTCATTTCAATGAACCCCAAGAAGTATAATTTTGGCATGGAAGAGGGGAAGTTGCTTGGACACATTATTTCAAAGGAAGGAATAAAGATAGATCATAGCAGAGTTGAAAGAATCCTAAAAATTGGCACACCCAGAAGAAAGAAAGAAGTGCAATCTTTCATGGGGAAAGTAAATTTTCTGAGAAGATTCATCCCTAACCTTGCTGAAATCATAAAGCATATCACTAATATGCTCAAGAAAGGAAGTGAGATAAATTGGACCCATGAAGCTAGAATATCATTTGAAAATATTCAAGTGGCATTGACCGAAGCCCCAATGTTGGCAAATCCTAATTTTGCAAAAGACTTTATATTGTTTTCTTCTGCCTCAGAGCACACTATTGTTGGTGTCTTGTTACAAAAAGATAAACAAAATTTTGAGAGGCCTATAGCATACTATAAAAGGACATTGAGGGATTCCCCATTAAAGTATGATATCATGGAGAAGAAGGCCTATGCACTGGTCAAGGCCCTAAAGGATTTTAGAGTTTATATCTTGCATTCTCATACCATTGTTTATGTGCCCGACAGTTCTGTGAAGGACATTTTAACTCATCCTAATCTTGAGGGAAAAAGAGGAAAGTGGATAGTTTTGTTGTTGGAGTATGACCTTGAGATCAAGCCTACCAAGTTGATAAAGGGGCAAGGACTTGCAAAGCTGATGGCACAGACAAATTGTGAGCTCTTGGGAATTAATTTCATTGTTAACATAGTTACCAACTTAATCAGAATTGTGACCTCAAAACGACAACTCTGGCCCAAAAAACCCATATTTTTTCATAAAAAACATCAAAATCAACCCCCAAATCAAAAAGTGGTGCTATCGGTAGCACCATGTTTTAAAACGGGGTCAAAATTACAGCATTTTTCAAACATGGGATTCAAAACTTAGATAGTACCTCAGAAAAACCTTAAAATCAACACCTAAAAAAAAAGGATGTTTTTTATTTTTTTTTTCTTTTCAAAATGTTAAATTTTGATATCATTTGAAATCGTATTTTTATCATTTGGTACCATTAAAACTAAAACCTCAAAATCAACCATCAAATTAAAAAGTATTGCTACCGGTAGCACCCATTCTAAAATTGGTGTATGAAAATGACACATTTTTATAATGTGGTAAAAGAACTCATCATTACTGTAAACAAAATCATAAAAGAAACCCTTAAATATTTACTTTTTAAATGTTATTATCACGCAAAGCACAAGGTAATACATAATGCCATGAAAATATCACAATATACTTTAAAAATTCAACATCACTTTTTAATAATATTTTACTTTTAATAATAAAAACGTAAATACAAGTTACATTGAATGAAACATAAATAATTTCTTAAAAGTATTGTTATAATGACCATATTCAAAACATATGAGCTAAGAAATTTTATGAGCTAACAAAATGGTGAAAAACAAAGAAAAACTAGAAAGAAATGAAAAAAAATTAAAATTTCCAAGGAAAACAAAAATAAGTTGTTTTGTTAAAAAGAAGAGAAAAAAGGCCCGCACGAGTGTAGATGGATTGGTAAGTGCCGTGTAAATGGAAGGAAATTTGTAAAATGAAGTCTCATGTTCGATTCTCACCCGGATTTACTCGTACGCCATTCTTGCGGGCTGGGTGGTTGCACCTGGGGTTATAGTGGTAGCCGACAGGGATCAACCCCGTGTCACCCGAGTACAAAAACCGTCAGTTGCCAATTCCCCCAGTACAAATTATAAATAAATAAATAAAAATAAAAATAAAAAAATCCCTTCAAATTTAAACAAAAAAAAATTGAGAAAAAATTTGAAAAATAATCAAAATTCAATAAAATATTTAAAACTAAACATCTAAAATAAAAATAAAAAATTAACAAAAACACTAATATTACCTAAGCTATAAATTTATTTAAATGTGTTTTTTGAAAATAAATATGAAACTATATAATATGTTAATAATGTAACATTGTTATAATATAACAATGTTATATTATAAATTATAACATTGTTATAATATCTATGGGACCTGGGCCAAGCCCACGGGAGGGATGAGGCAATGACGGGCATCGCCCCAGCCCTAGCCCCACCCCCAC
>SNQJ01S0007249.1:0-19150 GCA_010110895.2 Picea sitchensis | reverse complement strand
ATAAAACTCATCCTTAGGGTGAAAAATATTTGTTTAAACTTGTTAGTGTTATATTGTTATTTATATTTATTTTAAAGTTTCTGCGTTTGGTTTGGTTTGCAAGTTAGGTAGGACTAGAGCTAGAGCTTGGAGCTGGGAACTTGGCCCATAGGCCCAGATTTCGAACTAAGACGTTCTGATACCAAATGTAGGGGATGAATTAAATAAACAACCATTTAATTTACAACATAACAGTAAAATTCAAGAAATTTCTATAATTTAGCACATTCACCTACAAATTTATCAATTATAATAAAATTTTATAAGAGATTAAAACAATGCATAATTTGAAATAATACTTGAACATGATGCTAATAATCCTCCATTTTTCCGTCGCTTGCCTCCTTGACCGCTTCAGCAAAACACTGCCCAAAAAAGTTCCTCCCTACCAACTAGGTAACTCCCTAGCTCTAGGATATCATAAGGATATCATGGCCCCCATGCCCAAAACCTCCAGCAACCCCGGTGCACTGATACAATCCTACTCCATAGTTTCACTTCTCTCCACAAATCCAGAGCTCCCAAAATCCATCCCTCAACCTCCCGTAGAATGACCTCCCGTCCACCTCCTTCCCTTCCTTACCCCCCCTTCACCGACTTCCCCACCTCATTTACTCCCTACCTAACTCATTTATTACCTTCTTATCCTTTCCCGTTAATGCCCCCTTATCCCCTTTATTTAATATCTTATCCCTTGTAGTTAATATGTTATCCCTTATTGGGTACGTAAGTTAATTTAATAATATAATTTATTATCCTCCTTTTATTTATTTACCTTATTAATTAATGAGTTAATTAATACTTAAATTAATCATTGACAATCATGAATAACTAATTAATAATAATTAATTAGTTAATGTTATTTTAAGAAATGATTATGGTTTAGCTAATCTTTTAGGACATTTATATTATTAAATTAATTATAATTTAATAGTCATATACATCTATTTAAGTAGGGTCATTACAAATAGAATGGAGATCTCGTTGGTGGAGGACCTATGAATGGCTGGTTTCTCAAGAATTATCTCACTTAAAGGAATTTTCACCCTTTCCATTCATTGTAAATAACCATTTTTGTTTTTCATTTGAAGCAATCGAAATCAATTCAACATAAATTGAAGCCCAAAGTGAAGGCCCTACGTTATGTTGAGTATAATTTGAGTTTTGTGAATAAGATGTTGATAGATTTAGTTTCACAAGTGGAATAAAGACCAATGGGCAGGCACTTGGTCTGTCGTTCTTTGCTACCTCGCTGGGAGGATAACATCCCTAGTTGGAGCCCATGTTAGTCACCATTAAAAAATTTATGTCAAATCAAGATTTCAATATCTGGCAAGGTGCTAAATCGATTTGGTAGCTTGACAAACTAGAGAAGGGGATACATATGGAAGGAAACATCTAAAGATGGAAGGAGCTCTAACTGATGGGGCACGGTGCGTCGCAGATCTTGAACTCTCTAGATCAATGGTCAAGGATCATTTCGGGGGGAGAAACTGCGTGGAGCTTAATTTTGGAAAGTGAGCCGAAATCTAAACCGTGGTTTTTGGTTGGGGCTAGGTGGTGCCACCAAGTGCATTTCAGGGTGAAAAGCAGATTGCCACAAACCACTTCCTCACGCCCCCAAAGTTTGGAAAATGTATAAAAGGGAATTTGTTATGTATTTTATTATTATTTCGAACAACTAGATCGTTTGAAACTTGGCGCGACCACCCTCGTTCAACAACAGCTCAACAGTACGCCATTTCCTCTCATTCCCAAATATTTTTCATCGCAGCCATGGATCCTATCATAACTTCAGTAACATAACAAGATCCCGTGATGAATGAAGAAGCCCTAATTGACCGAGATTCAGATGTATTTGATACCAAAATCATCCTTTCGCCCATGTCTAGGTCCAGAAGCAACCTGCCTGATAACGTAGGAAGGTGTATACCATTCCTTGAGGTAGTCCAGGCCATAATAGTCCCTTATGCCATCAAAATTGCTTTCCCTTTTCCCGAATTTATAGGTTGGTGCACCGAACAATATTCACATGAATAAAAGGTCGTCGTGAATAAACGAGGGTCCAAGGTCATGTCTAGGGTAGAGAGTCTGTCAATTTGAGATTCCCTTGGTATACCAGAGTATTTTTTCGCAAATTTTGAACCTTTTAATGAAGAAAAGCTAATTAGGGTATATAAAGAGTATCCATAAGAGGTCTGAGATTTGTTTTTATAGAGAATTGTCAAACCAGAACATCTTTCATAGAATCTGTATTTTCCAATGAATGTGAGTATAATGGTTATTAAAGTCCAATTGGTCTATTCCCTATTGATTCAAATTTTAGGTCTAGATAATGACAAAAATGTGGTCGAAGTCGTTCTCGATTTCCTTTTGAACTTTTTTCAGTCAGAGTCTGGTTTGTTAGTACGCATCAGTTTTGATCAATTCATAGTTGATAATATTCATAAACAGCTAGTGAATTTTCGTTCTCTAAGGCATTTCAGATACTACAAGTATCTACTAAAGATTTTCCTGGAAACCAATAAGAGATAATTTCCTGAAGAAACATTTGTATCAATTAAATTTATTACGATTACATTGCTCATCTTCATCAATAAAGTCATGTCCAGGGTTTACAATTTGATTTTCAACACCAACCTACCTAGAGTTTTGGATGACATGAGGAGGTATCTACAACCAAATCTAGAGAACAGAGTAGGGGATTGGGTACTATTCATGCACTCAACAGTGATATGGGTTCATGGTTGTCATGAATCCCCATATCTATTGCCTATTTTTCTGACACCGGGAGTCTTTTCCCTTGAATTCATCAGGAAGAGAATTACATCTGAGACAACATTTCCTGAAGTTGCACAAAGCCTCCAACCTCAAATTCCCTTTTATCATTGGCCCCTTCATTGTCAAAACTAGATCATGCTTATCTCAGATTCAAGCAAAGCTCAAAGAGTTTGGTTTTGCACGGATATAGGGAAGAAGATATGATCCACATCAAATCATATCCAATAGAATATTGATGAACAAACAGGCCCCTTATGAGCATGAACATGTTGAGGGTTTTGATAAACTAGAAAACCTAGAAGTATGTGTTGATATGGAAGCAATCTTGCAACCAACTCAAACACAGCAAGTGGAGGCAACCATGCAACAAAGTAAAACTTCTATCGGACTAATCGGTAGGTGCATAAACTAACAGATCTCCCTAGATCCACCTGGATCTAGAACAAAACAGGACAGGACATGACTCTTTCCCTAAGTTATGACCATCGAAATAGCTAATACGGAGGAACAAGTGACACACCTTTGAATCGCTTCCTTGAGTCTTTGTTGCTCCCTCTTCTCTCTGGTGCTCTCATGAGGTCAAGACCAAGACAACACAAACCAACCAAAGTGAATATAGCTAAACGTATTCGATTGTCAATTTATGTGTATGATCAAGAAATTACACAATAAAGTGAGAATGACTTTATGGGAAAAGGACATTTCGTTGTATCATATTAATCGAAAGTAGAAGATACAACCTAATCACCTTGATGTCGCAAGATTCCTTTCGGTGACTCTAGGCTCCAACACACACACTTGCTTAGTCCTTGCATGAAGAAGATCCAATTCCTCTTGATAGACTTACTAGAGTCTCCAAGATCTTGTTCAAGCTGGGTTCTCCACACAATTCCTTCACCAATTCTCCAAATGATATTGCTTAACCTTTTCCATGAGAGTTCCATCAATATATAGGAAATAATGAGATGGTTACTTGGATAAGAATGATCCCACAATATCAGGGAAACCAGTAAAAGGATAACCACTCGAATGCCAACCCATTCCTCTAGAAGATTCCCTTATAGAACCATCAAGACTTCATCATTTTCCAAGCTTTAGAACAAGTTCACACCGTAGCTATGTAGCACAGTGCGAGAATTTCAAACCCTAGATGAAGGCAGCCTGCGATAATGGGTCATTCTCGCACCCTAGAGCATATGCATCCTGCGAACTCTCTTCAAAATAAGTTTTCTGGAAGGAGATGAATTCCACTTTTTCTCAGGAGAAATTTCTTGTTGAGAGCCTGAGTACACCATCGTTAACACACCATCTAGATGACCAAAATCATGGGTAACAAAATGCCCCCCAAAGTATGAGGACGGAATCAGTGACAGCCGAAATACTTTGTAAACTATGTGTGTGTGTCAGAAACCAGGAGCGCACCTAATCAGAAACCTGCAAACAATCAAGCATCTACAGAATATCATATTAACTCTGAGGTAGGCATTCCCATACTCAGATCACAGACGGATGAAATTATAAGCATAGGTCATGGCCACCAATCATACACTGTGGATCCATGCCATCAAAATATAGCATAGCCACCAGGAATACACTATGGATCTATGCGAGAAAATTCAAATTGAGACGACATAGCCACAAGACATACAAAGTGGATCTATGTGTCGCAGATTATACATATTCCATCGTAACCTGGACAAAGAGATGATATCCAAGGTCTTCAATCCTGTCGCCCAAAAGTACGAATCTAACCATGTGATTACATGTGTTGAAGTCGAACATGGTAGAAACCACTTGATTACCGATCATTGATGAAACTGTTAACAAGTGCGAGGGAAATCACCATTAATGTCAATGAATCCCAAGGTACACTAGTACAATCCATCGAATGTGAATGAATGAGTTGAGGTCAAACATTCGACGGAATCTTTCGATCAAGTGTCAATGATGTAAACCCACTGTCAAAAGTGAAGAAACCTGCCATTGAGGCATGCAAGTTCCAAGGTACCAAAGAATTTCTAAGTCTTGTTTCTGGATAATGATTTGGAGTCGACGGAACAAAACTCATCATAGGAGTGCCTTGATGTATCCCCCATCAATGACACGAAATGAGTAATAGATTTTGAAAGTGAAACAGAGTATGAGGTAAATTGGACTGGACACAGGGAAGGACTACACGGAGAGAATGGACAACTGCAGATGGCCGACTCAATAAAGGTTTCAGATGAACTTCTCTTGAACATATGAACGACACAACCAATGATTTGTCAGCATTGACTCAAAGACGACACAGGGAGTGACCTTGTAGCAAATCGAATGAGAGAAAAATGGATTACCCAAATCAGCTTCAAATAATGAACAGGGGGGCGTCATGTTCAAGAGCGACACTTACTGCCAATAATATGAATACGAAAACACATCCCTTTCCAAAATTTTCCCCACCATTTCTGGCGAGTACCTCTTTATTTTTACGCAAGCTTGAGGAGGATAACATATGCTTGTTGATGTAAGCTCATCCTTCAAATGAGTCCCTCAGAGTATGTTTAACAAACCCTAGGAAGGAGTGGTTCGGTCCCATTATGGGTCTGTCATTGTTTGTTTAGCAAGTCCAAAGATAGAAAACTTGAAGGTTTTTCATGATTATAGAGTATGTAAAAACACTTAAAAGAGAACTCTCTCAGTTCCTTTTTCATAAAATAGTCTGACGGGACCGAAAAAGAGATAAATTATCACCCAACAGACGCTTTCTTCATTTAATACTTTAACGAACGTGAAAAGAGCAAGGTCGCTCGACTATCGTTTCATGTTTAGAGAGTCTGAAAAGAACTTAAAGAGGACTCCAGTGGGGTTCCTTTTTCGTATAACCTTGTTGAGCCCGAAAAAGTGATAAAAGTATGCTCGATCACGTTCTCATGTATTTTTGAGTGTGAGAACGGACAAAGACCCAGCTTGAGGTTTTGTACAAAACCACAAAAAATAATCAAAACATGTGATAAAGAAGAAAAAATATATGCATCCTTGTGCATGAACATCAAAGTCGTTACACCTGCAAAAGTTACACTCAAAAAGGCATTAGATATTAGGTTTTAATAAATAAATAATTATAAAAGTTCAATAACATGGTAAAAGTAAATATAAAGAAGTAAAAAGTCTTTTTACCATATCATTTTAACTTTACCACTATTGAGCCCAAAAACCCCTCTTTTACCCTCGAAATTCGGCGTCATATTGCGGGAGTTAAGAGCATCCATTCAATGAACCGTCAGTGGCAGTGAGGTAGGCACTTTGTCCTCTACTTTTTCATGGTTTAAGTTTTCATTTTCATTGGCAAAAACTATCATTTTGAGTTTGTTTTGGGGTTTATTATGGCGCTCAGCCATTCTCACAGGTGAGCTACACGGGACCTGCGAGAATGGGTCATTCTCGCAGGTGAGCCCAAAGGCATCTGCAAGAACCTCGCACTGTGCCTAAAGGGCACCTGCAAGAACTACAAAGTGTAAAAGTTTTTTGAAAATTTGCCTAATGAAAAGATACCAATTTGTGACTAGAGTTATTAATCTTCTTCTTGTGCTTCTTTTGCAGGTATTTGGCCATCACCATGGTTCTAGAATGGTAAGAAAGGGAGCACGAAGAAGATAATGTCATTGCCGTAAATCATCTAGCCACCATTACTGCTTTATGAGACTATGGTCTTCTGAAGTACTTTTGTATCTTGGACATGAGGGCCCAAGTCAGGTTATTAAAGTACCTTGTGCATATGTGGGATCCCGATCAGCAAGTATTCCATGTAGGGGTCCACACATTGTCCTTGGATATTGAGGACATTTACTTCTTGACAGGACTGTCACGGCGTGGGTACCACGTGAACCTGACTGGTAGCAGAGGTGGTGGGCTGCCTATGAGTGAGTACTGCTGCTTACACTGTGTTCCAGAGGCAGAGAGGAGCAAAGGGAAAGTAGATATTTGGGGAGTGCGGGATTTGACCCTCTGCACTATTTTGTTCACCATTGTTCATATGGTTGGGAGATTCACTCCTCACATGGCTCTCCAGAGCTACTTTCAGTATGCCATAGAGTGTACTGAGCCTTGGGTTTTTAACTGGGCAGATGCAATGCTTTGTAGCATGAAGAGGCAGTTGACCGAAAGCAGGCGAGGTAACCTAAAGCAATTTGGGTACGGGTCTTTGTTGGTGTCCTTATTTCTCGAGAGAGTTCCGTTATTGAGGCTGTAGGTTGATTGGAATTTACCGGCTCCAACAGATCCAAGAATGTTGAGATGGTGTTAGCTCATGGCCCGGCACATAGCTGGACCAATTATCAGATATGACGATACCTTCTTTGACTGGTTGCAACCACAGATGTTGATGTTCGATGATTATGCTTATGCCGGGTTGGATTTACGAGGAGATATGGACTTGGTCCTGCCTGAGGGTGCTCAGTGGGGGGAACTTGGTAAGAAGTACACATTTTTTCCTTTTTAAATGTTTTTGTGAATTTTATCATATGAAAATGTTTTTATATGTTCATCCAAGCACTAAATACAAAATCATTTTTGATGACACAGATGTGGGACCTTACTGACCTCCTGGTACTTCTCCTATTCAGCGGCGAGGAGAGGTGGCGCCAGTGCCACAATGGGATGTCGAGGATTATGAAGCGGTGGAACAAAACCTGGAGGGTTTGACAGCAGATATTCCAGACATGCCTCTTAGAGAGGTTCCACGACGTTATCAGCGTCATGCAGTAGGAGTGTCAGATTCCATAGGCCGAATGATTCATAGGGTTGTCTGGGAAGCCATGTGTTACCGTGAATGTCATCCATGACGTCACTTTGTAGAAGCTATGAGCTTCAGATTTTGAAATTTTGGTCCTTGGACAGAACTTTTTGTAAAAAAAAATTTGATCGTTATATATACATATGGCTTCTACTGGATTATCTTGTGTTCTGTGATGCTCATGATGTGATTGATTTATAAATGATCCAAATGCCTGTCTAAAACATAGTTAGCTAATGCATCAGTTAATGTATTTAGACATCTAGTAATATGTTGATATTCAATGTAATCAAAATAACGTTCCAAGAGGCGAATTCGCAAATACACCCGTAACAAGGTAGGACTTTGAATAGTATAGATATTACTTAACTGTAGCACAACGAGCTGTGAATTGAGTCGTATGACCAAGCGATGAATATCGAGTGAGATAGCATCAATTAATAATTCGATAACGGGGCTATCCTCTGCAATATTGTTGGTCGCCCGGTCGAGGCATACACCTCATAAAGAGACAAGTTCGTTTGTAGGTGCGTAAATTGCCCATGCAGCAGAAGCAAGGTTCTGAGTACTACGGCTAGCGCCATCAACGAAGCCAAGGTAGGGTAGCGAAGACTCTGACATATAGAAATCAAACACAACATCACATAAGGGTAGATCCCAGATAACGAAAAAGAAAATTACAGTAACACACAAGAAGTATGATACAATAAAAATACAAGTACTCGAGCACAGGTGATCTTATGCATAGTACTTCTTCAAGTACAACCCATTTCTGGGTTCACTCAAAGGGATACCATTGTAATCTACTCACTCGTAAGCTCATTTTTCCAAAACTCGTTTAACAATATAAGGACCTCACCACATGGCTTTGAATTTTCCAGCCCCTAGCAGATCTCGATCTTGTTCGTAGAGGAGAACCAGATCCCCTTTGGAGAAAACGCGAGGCTTGACATGTTTGTCATATTGGGCCTTGACATGTTTCTTCTGGGTTTCTATGACTAGGGTAGAATCGCGTCGAGTTTCGTCTAGTCGCATAAGGTACAACAGACGTTCTTCTTCAGCAAAAGTGTTTGGTAGGAGTTCTACAGCTAGTTTTAAAGAGGGTATCTCGCATTCGATTAGCAGAATGGCTTCCAAACCATAGACTAACCGGAAAGGTGTAAACCCAGTAGTGGACTTGATGGATATCCTGTAAGCCCACAATGTTGAAAACAACATTGTATGCCAACTTTTTTTGTGAATCCCTATCATTTGTCGGAGCATAGTTATGAGAACTTTGTTAATTGCTTCGACTTGGTCGTTGGCTTGTGGGTAATAGGGCGTTGAGTTTTCATGGTGAAGACCCAACTTTTCAGTAAGTTCGGACATCATGAAGTTTCGAAAGTGGATACCGTGATCAGTGACGATAGCCTGAGGGACACCAAAACAAGTTATGACGTGATTAAAAATGAATAATGTTGCAGTCTTTCTAGTGTTGTCAAATGTCGGCATCGCCTCGGCCCATTTCATAAAGTAATCGATGGCTACAATAATATATCCATGCCCCCAAGCCGAGTGAGGGTGACATGTCATGAAATCAATGCCCCATTTCACAAAGGGACCAATGGAGACCACAGGGTGAAGAGGAGAAGGATGTGACCGTATCTTGTTATTATAGGTCTGGCAAGCATGGCATTTTTGAACGGCGATTATGCAGTCATTAAATAAAGAAGGCCAAAAATACCCTGCTCGTAAGATCTTCTGGGCAGTAGCATACCCAGACATATGACCACCACAGGCTCTGAAATGGTAGTCATTTAAGGCTTTCTTGGCTTCGTTGAACGTGAGGCAGCATCGGAAAACTGAGTCAATCCCCCGATAGTAAAGAGTGTCCCCGAGGATAATATATTGACGGGCTTGGTAGTGTATTCGACGCCGGTTAGTACTGGACAAATTGGGCCGAAAAGTCTGGGTTTGGAGATATATGATGATATCACCATACCAAAGATCATTAGAACTAATGAGGAAAAGGGATTCATCAGGTAATGAATTGGCTGCTACGTTTTCTGTTTCAGAGTAGGGAAAGTCACATATCAACTCAGAAAACACTAAGGATTTCTTTGACGTGGCTCGTTCGAATTCCAAGTCAAACTCCTGGAGTATAACAATCCATTTGGAGTATTTTCCCCCTAGCAATTGACGTGTGAAAATGTGTTGCATAGGGTTGTAGTTAGAAATCATTGTAGTCTTGCGAGAGAGGATATAGTGACGGAAGCATTGAACTGCTTGGACAGCTTCCAAGGCTAGTTTTTCGACATGTAAATACTTGGTTTCGGTGGGTGTTAGACTTTGACTCAAGTAATAGATAACATGTTCGTTGTGAGAATCATCCTCCTGGACAAGAACCATGCCAGTAGTGTAATTCGAGGCTGCGAGGTAGAGGAAATAACCGTGACTATAATTGGGGGCTGAGAGAAGCGGAGCACGTGTCAGGGACAGTTTCAAAGCTTCGAAGGCATTGTTTGCGATGGTATCCCATACAAACTCAGACCATTTTTTGAGAAGTCCCGTAAATACACGAGTTATCTCGGCGTAGTTTGGGATGAAACGACGAAGAAAGTTTGCTTTCCCCTACAAACTTTGTAACTGGTGAATAGTAGAAGGAGGAGGAAGATTAAGGATCGCCTCAACCTTTAAAGGATCTACCCTGATCCCTTGACGCAAAACAATGAAGCCTAGAAGTCGGTCGGATTCCACGCAGAAAATTCACTTGTGAGGATTCAAGCGGATATGGTAGAACCAACAGCAGACGAAAATGGCTCGGAGGTGGCTTGGATGATCGACTCGACGCATAGAATGAGTGGGTAAGTCATCAAGATATGGTTGGATGATGTACTTGATATCATGGAAGGAATAAGACATAGCGCATTGGAAAGTTGCGCCAGCGTTCTTGAGACCAAAAGGGAGTTTCTGATAGGCAAAAGTGCCCCAAGGAAAAATAAAGGCAGTTTTGTGTTGATCCTCAATAACAATATTGATTTGATTATATCCAGAGAAACCATCCATTAGAGAGAATATTTTGCTTCCAGCCCAATCATCAACAATCTGATCGACGAAGGGGGTAGGAAAGTTGTCTTTGGGACAAGCTTTGTTGATATCCCTATAATCAACATTGTATAAAATCCATTGTATCATATTATTCGAAAGTAGAATATACAACCTTATCGCCTTGATGTCGCAAGATTCCTTTTGGTGACTCTTGGCTCCAACACACACTTGCTCAGTCCTTGCATGAAGAAGATCCAATTCCTGTTGATAGACTTACTAGAGTCTCCAAGCTCTTGTTCAAGCTAGGTTCTCCACACAATTCCTTCACCAATTCTCCAAATGATCTTGCTTAACCTTTTCCATGAGAGTTCCATCAATATATAGGAAAGAATGAGATGGTTACTTGGATAAGAATGATCCCACAATATCAAGGAAACCAGTAAAAGGATTACCATTCGAATGCCAACCCATTCCTCTAGAAGATTCCCTTCTAGAACCATCGAGACTTCATCATTTTCCAAGCTTTAGAACAAGTTCTCACCCTATCTATGTAGCACAGTGTGAGAAGTTCACACCCTAGCTAAAGGCAGCCTGCGAGAATGGGTCATTCTCGCACCCTGGAGCATATGCAGCCTGCGAACTCTCTTCAAAATAAGTTTTATGGAAGGAGATGAATTCCACTTTTTCTCAGGAGAAAGTTCTTGTTGAGAGCCTGAGTAAACCATCATTAACACACCATCTAGATGACCAAAATCATGGGTAACACAAACACAACAAGTGTTTACAGCAAGAGAAGCAGTTTAGAGGCCATGGGAACCAGTGATCAACAGACTGCTCCTAAGAAGATGGATATTAAACAGTTGCCACAGATAGTGGACTTAGAAGAGTGTCGGGCCTCAACCAAGTTTTGGATAACCTTGGTCGTGTTTGACCATTTTTGGGACTTCGATAGGCTGGTCGAAGACAAAGCGCCCAGGCGAAGCGGATATCGTGGGATCTCGCCCCCTTTTGTGGGTTTTTTGGATTTAGGCTTTATGTAACGGGTATGGGATGTCGAACCATGGGTTTACCCATGTTTAGGCCCCTTTTTTAATGTATAAATAGATAGCTAGGTGATTTAAGGACTAGACCTAGTAGAATCATCTTAGTGCGGATCTAGAGGCTTTGTGCATACTATGTGTTAAGACTTGCCGAGATAAGTGCAAGTGATTGTAAGAGGCTTTATGTGCAGACTGTGTAAGAAGGCTTTGTGTTGTGACCTAACTCGGGGAAGGAGGATCTGGTGAGGTGTGCAGATCTCTTGTCCTATGCAGAGTTGGTTTTGTGGCTTTATGCATGTAAGAAGATTGAAAGAAGATGAAGAGTTGGTGGATGTATCCCCACACTGGGGGTGAACCACGTATATCATGTGTTGTGATTGATTTGTGTTATTGATGTGATTTATGCTTAGTACTAAATATTTATGTAGGTTATATGCATCTGATGTAGTAGCTTAGTGCTTAATAACATGAATGAATGCTAGATTTGTTTAATGTTGTGTGTTGAGTGGTTAGATATGCTTAGATCTTGTTGAATACTATGTTGTTTTGTAATTAGGGTTTTTACCTACAATGTGCATAAGGGTTAAAGACTAATAAATGATAATTGTTAAGTGCTTTGTTAATTATTGTGATCACAAATCTGTGTTCCATCTAGGTTGTAGACACTTGAGTCTTACAACTTCCCCTGCCTCTACCTCAGGTGTGACTTCATCTGCTTCACAGGTGTTACCGAAAGGGCCAGTAGTTAGGGTTTTGATGGTGCATTGTTGAAACATTGAACCCTGGGTCTGCCCCTGTGCCAATAAATGGTTCTGTTGCCGGGACCTGAAACTATGATTGTTGGGAACTGAAGAAAAGAGAAAGTTATGTGTGTAGATCTATTTCTCTAGTGCACAGTACTCTACTTGACTTGTGAAGCTCTATGCTAAGAAGAGAAGTTCGATCTGAAGAAAAGAGGTAAGATCTTAAAGCTTTGTGCTCTGATAAAGGTAAGATAAGTGCAAATTTTTGTTTCAAAAGAATGGATCTAGGTATGTTTGATAGATTTTGTCCTATACTAAAAACTAGGACAGAGCTAGAAGAAAGAAGATATGATATGGATAGATCTGATAGAAATAGTGAAAGATATGTTATCCCTATGCATAGAAAGAATTGTTGGACTAACAAGTGGATGCAGGATCCTAGAAATAATTTTTTGCAGGTCCATCACTGTGATCTCAGTGCGTAGTACAGGAAATTTCAAAGGTTGGGGATCGTTTAAGAGAAAGAGAGGATTGACTCTTTGTTATAGTTGCAGAAAACTAGGACATCTTACTAAGGAATGCCCAGGTAGAAGTCTTATTTTCATTTGATGTAAAGCTACTGGACATGAAGTTTTGG
This sequence comes from Picea sitchensis, assembly GCA_010110895.2. NCBI lineage: Eukaryota > Viridiplantae > Streptophyta > Pinopsida > Pinales > Pinaceae > Picea > Picea sitchensis. The sequence continues at coordinate 6,109 of SNQJ01S0007249.1, read as the reverse complement.
ATTTCCCTAGAATGATTGCTAAAGTTGAAAAGATGAACATGAGACAAGAAAACCATGAGAAAGGTCAAGAGAATGAGAAAATGCTAGACCACTAGAATGAATCAGAGGCTATATTATTGCGGATGAAAGAAACATTGAATGATCACAGAGACATCAGTTTATCAGAGATATTAAAAGAGAAAGAGTGCATAGAAACAAGAATAGGAGACTTCGACATAGAATGTGTATTAGATGCAGAAACACAAGTGAACATTATTCCAGAAAGTACTTTGGAAATTTTGGGAAAGCCTACTATGGTTACTTCAGTGGGAGGAATAGGATTTTTTAAAGGAAAGATGATAACCCTATGTGGAAGACTTACTCATGTGTCTATGAGTGCTCATGAAACATCGACAGAAGAAGAATTTGAGGTCATTAAGTTTGTTGGGAACATCGCTCCTTTTTCACTTTTGTTAGGAAGAACTTGGATTGAGAGAGATCAGATCTAAAGGAAAGAGGAAGAGGAAGGTATCGAACAAAAAAAGAAAGAATTAATGGATTTCATGGCTAGGAGAATAGCATGCTTAATAGAAGAACAGGAGGACAATTCGAAGTAATTGAGGGACAGAGACCTAGCTATCGAAGTTGATAGAACACAAGAAGACTTAAAGAGCCTATCCATGCAGGAGAGTAGAGCACCTAATCCATAAACAGTAAGAGAAGAAGTATTACCCTCGAACCTTGTGAAAGACCCTCAGCAGTGCGAAGTTACTATGCTAAGAGAAGATAATAATAAGAATGGAAGGAGGAATCTAGAAATGCGGATCATAGGAAAGAAAGAAAGAAAGTGCAGTAAGAAGAAAGCAAAGATAGAAAAATTGCAAGATGTTCCAGAGACGAATTCGTAGAAGGAAGGTTTGCAAAACTTGAACCTCGTCGGAATAGAAAAATAGAGCAGACTGGTACTTCTCCATGATGAAGCAATATGACCATTAGGGGCATCCCGACCATTAGAACGACGCTTCAGAACAACTAGAAACATAGTTATTTTCAGAAAGATCGTCGTTGGACCGTTGCAACTGTGCCATAACGGATGGAATTGCATTGATTGAGGCATTTCTGCCCGTTGGAGGAGTCTTTTATGACATTATCTATTTAACCAGTCGAATGTTTTACCGGGGACACTTTTGAAAATTGTGATTATCCAAGCCCACAAAGAAATAATTTCTTTCGTGCAGTGCTTATTGAGACCTCGCCACCCATTCCACCTACCTTGAGTGTTCGTCCACCTATCTGAGATATCTGATCTCGAGCGTGTATGTCGGGCGACCTTAGAACAGTAGAAAAATCCATCGAAGATATCCTAATAGACCTCGTGGCTGAGAAGTTCATATCTGCAGGAGTACAAGCCTCATCAACAAGAGGATTTCAAGCATCCCCATCGATTACACGTCAATATGGTCCATCCCGAACTGTGAAAAAGAAAAGAAGAAAGAATCGTGACGACTTGGCAAATGAAAAGCTCATCTAGTAGGTCCAACCCGAATATATTCCGCCTCTGGCTGGCATGGTTAGCCGTGACAACGTCCTAAAGGACTTCGACTATACACTGATCACTACGTACCTCTCGAAGGGGATACGCGTAGTTGGACCACAGTTAGGATAGATTATGACGCTAAATATAGGGGATTTCATCTTGGGAGACCGCAATAACTATGGAATGCTCGCACCACACAAGTACTTGACCAAGACATCAGGGAAGAATTTGAAGATAGTCCCCTAGCCATGGACCATGGACATTGCGAGATCAACAATCCTCAATGTGATGAAGATAACACACTTCAATAGACATCGGGAGGTTAACGCATGCATTAAACTCCTCCTATCATGCTACCATGGCGGTTACCTTTGGTTGGATAGGAGCATCATAGTAGATCCATCATTGATCCACTGGATCACTGGATTGAGCATGCAAGGAATAAACCCTCTGGATTTTTACCCAGGGAAGGTTGCAGACTGCGCCCTGGCACAGCGCATAAAAGACACCTACGATGATGTGGAGAAGGGGAAGTGGGGCTACAAGGTAGCCTCCATCCAAAATGGTGTAGTGCGCCTAGATTTCCAGTTGATCGTTGGTAAGCTCGTTGCGAAGAACAGACCAATGCAGGTCACAGGATTTGTCGTCGACCTTGCAGGAAAATGCATTGAAGGAATGCATATCAACTGGGTGAGCTACCTCGTCAATCGGTTGGAGCAAGATTGTCGTGAAGCACAAGACCAGGGCTACGAGTTTCACTTCAGTCGGTTGTTGATTCTTGTTGCCTTCATTTCTTGGGAGATGTCGGAGGGAGCGACCTTCCCTCAAGTCGAGCCGTCTGAACCACTGGCCGCGAGGTTCACTAACCTCTGCTATTCGAGCGACATGGTGATGAAATGGCAGTCCAATGTAGTGTTCCACACCTATTACTTGCAGTTGAAGAGGGCCATTGAATCCTTCCCTCGCATGACGTCGAATACACTCCATAGATTAAGGTCAATAACAAAGTTCCGCACAGACATGCATTTCATTTACATCACTGCACGTGGGAACGAACACAAGGAAGAGCTCCAGTCCTATTACAAACTCACCGAGGAAGATATGGAGGAAATAACCAAGGAATGGCCTACAGAATTCCTTGTACCAGTCGAACAAACAAAACTCTTTGACCCCGACCTCATCAGAAGTCCTGTAGTCACTCGAGAAGAGTATGATGGACCAGGCAGTAGAAAGAATAAGAAGAAGTAAGAAGTACAGGAAATGAACAACGCATCAGAGGAGACTACACCAGATTTACTTGAAGGGGGAGGAGGTGACAAAGTAGACAAAGAAGAGGATAAAGGGGAAGAAGACAAGAAGGAGAAGGGCGAAGTGACACCACCTAAATATCCCCTTACAGAGATAGAGAGATCCAAGAAAATAAAGGTTTCTCCAAAGAAACCCTCAGCGCGGAAGAAGTCACGCGTCAGTAAGCCTCACTTACAGACTGTGCTCACGATGGATGATATCAACCTCATCATCGTCGTTGTATCAGATACCTCAGAGGAAATTTTCCAGTGAAGCGAATCCAAACAAGGGACATTGTATGACAGGTACAAGGTGGAGCTCAAAGGGGTAAAGCAGGCTCTTTATTCGAGTCGCGCAGTGTCTACTACGTCGTTGTCATCATGGGGCATAGAAGTAGGAGATGAGACTGCCCAACTACGCAAAATAGTAGGTGTGACAGAGGCTCGCCTTCATTGGGTCTAGCAAGAAAAAGAATAGGCCACAGAGGAATTGAAGCAAGCAAAAGAGGAATCCCTAGAGAAACATTGGGTTGCGCAACAAGAGAAAGATGACCTCTAGGCAAATTTTGCAGAGGATAGAGCACGGATCCATAAGGAAAAAGAACAACTAATCGTGGAGAAGATTGGAGTTAAAGAATTAGCCACTAGAGCACTTCACTCTGTGTCGAGCCTAGTACAGATGGAAGAATAAACAATTGAGATCCAAGTGGGAAAGCTCGTTGAATCCATTCAGCAGCTCCAAGCACGAGTAGCATAACTAGAATTGCAAGCAGTTCCGAGCACTCCGCAGGAAGTGCGAGATTAGAGGGAAGAAACTGCTCAGAGTGCAGTCGAAAGAATCAAGGCATTGGCCTTAGAATGGAAGCAACTCAGCAATCGAAGTGCGCAGACCTATGAGCACCTTGCAGAGGACCCGAAACTAAGGACATTGGAGTCACAACTCCAGGAAGCAAAGAAACAAGCGGTGACAGTACAAGCACAGTTTAAGATATTTTCAGTAGTCAAGAAGATGAAAAGGTCACAAGAACAGTGCACAGCTCAGTAGCAGGTCCATGCCATCTAGAATCAAGTCATGGAAGTGACCCAGAGACTCTAGCCTGTACAGGACAAAGCCTGAACAATTTTTGAGGAGATCGAGGGACAAGGTGAAAATATGGAACAAGTGGTCACCACAGTGCAACAACGCTTGGAAGGACCTATCACCGAGAAGGTCATTTAGGAGTTCGTCGAGCAAGAGGCTCTGGTGAAACAGCAGGTCAAGGCAGCTCAAGCTAAGCTCGAGGCCTTCAAAGAATAATTGTCCATATCAAAGTGACTCGGGACGAGTCATAGGTGAGTGTTGGGGGCCTGTTGGCCCTCGACCAATTTTTTGATAACCTTGGGCATGTTTGACCATTTTTGGGACTTCGATCGGCTGGTCGAAGACAAAGAACCTAGGCGAAGAGGAGATCGTGGGATCTCACCCCCTTTTGCAAGTTTTTTGAGTATAGGATTTATGTAATGGGTATGGGATGTCGGCCCATGGGTATACCGATGTTTAGGCCCCTTTTGTAATGTATAAATGGATATCTAGGATATTTAAGAAGGACTACACCTAGTAGAATCATCTTAGTGCGGATCTAGAGGCTTTGTGCATACTGTGTGTTAAGACTTGTAGAGCTAAGTGCAAGTGATTGTAAGAGGATTTATGTGCATACTGTGTAAGAAAGCTTTGTGTTGTGACCTAACTTGGGGAAGGAGGATATGGCGAGGTGCGCAGATCTCCTGTCCTATGCGAAGTTGGTTTTATGGCTCTATTAATGTAAGAAGATTGAAAGAAGATAATAAAGAAGACGAAGAGTTGGTGGACGTAGCCCCATGCTGGGGGTGAACCATGTATATCCTGTGTTGTGATTGCTTTGTGCTATTGATGTGATTTATGCTTAGTACCGAATCTTTATGTAAGTTAGATGCATCTGATGTAGTAGCTTAGTACTTAATAACATGAATGAATGCTAGATATATTTAATGCTATGTGTTGAATGGTTAGATATGCTTAGATCTTGTTGAATACTGCATTGTTTTGTAATTAGGGTTTTTATCTGCGATGTGCATAAGGGTTAAATACTAATGAATGATAACTGTTAAGTTCTTTGTTAAGTATTTTGATCATAGATCTGTGTCCCAGCTAGGTTGTAGACACTTGAGTCCTACAACCCCCCCTTGCATCTACCTCGGGTGAGACTTCATCTACTTCGCAGATGTTGCCGAAAGGGCCGGTAGTTAGGGTTTTGTTGGTGCATTATTGAAGCGTTGAACCCTGGGTCTGCCCCTGTGCCAAAAAAGAGGAAGATCCTAAAGAACAAGTAAATCTAGATATGGTGGAAAGTGGCACTAGCATTGTAGAGGTTGAAAACGAAAGAAAAATCTAAAGTGAAGACAGCTCAAGAACCTTTAACAGCAAAAAACACATCTTTGATAAAGAATCTAGGACATCTTATCAATCTAAAGAATATTTGGCAAAACATTATGCTGAGAGGGGAAACATAGCTCTGGGTGAGATGAGGGATTTAGTCCCTGAAGTGGAAAATATTTTTCAACATAAATCTTCTATGTTCATGGTAAGGGATATTGAGAAGAGGACTTTTAACATTGCAATTGTAGATGAAGATAAAGTCTCTGAGATAAATATAAGGTATGACAACATCAGTTCTCCAGATAAAGTCAAATTCCATAGGAATACCAGTGATATGTTGTATTCTAATTACCTAATTTTAAGCTTGAAGAATTCAAAGCTGTCATTTTATGCAGTGAAATTGGAAGGGAACTTGAGGCAAGAAAAAACATCTAGCAGAGCGTGGCAGACTTAGGTCAAGAGGTTGGAATCTGAAGGCCCTCAACGGGTGAAATCCTCATTGGATGAAAAAGACAAATTCATTCAAAGCTTGAAGAAGAAATTGAAAATTTTTTCTACAGAGCATTCACAAACAGCAGAATTGGTTTCTCTAGAACAAGAAAATGAAACACTTTGTCAAGAGGCATTGGACTACAAGGCTAAGGCGTTGCAGCTGGAAAGAGAAAAGGGGAAGTTGTCACAAGATCAGAAAGAATTGATAAACAGAGTTGTAGTTGTACCTCTTACTACAGAAGTTGAGCCAAACACTAAAGGACTTGTCCACGCTATGTCACAAGTTAGCCTGAAAGAAGGAGACATATGTTTGAAGATTGGTTGTTGTCATTGATGTTAACCCTAGTCATGGGTTTTGGACCACAAGATTGATGAAGGTATTTGGACATGAAGGAAAATGCACATGTAGATACAACACCC
>SNQJ01S0007248.1:75603-126313 GCA_010110895.2 Picea sitchensis | reverse complement strand
CAATAGTTCTATGTATTCCCTTGTTATATCTCTGCTTTCATTTCATTCTCAGAAAAATCTAGATTAGTTGTATCATAGTAGTATGTTATTTATTTGTTTCTATGTGCATTTCCCCAACGAGGTCGGGGTATAAGGTGTTGGGAATCAAACTACATGAGCCTCTAAAAGACTGTCTTCCTGACCGCGATGACCTCCTATGGAAGAAGAAAAGAGAGACGAGGTAGAAGGATATTGTATTGTCCCTTTCCAAATAATTACTCTAGGAGATTGATGAATAGACTAAGTGATTCCCGTAGGCTATAGTCAGTGGAAGAAAAGGGAATTAATTAATTATTTATTCTCATTGGAGCGGGAAATCAATCTTTTTTAAAAGTGAAATTGAGTAATTAAGTGAAAAAGGTTTTTTAAGTGACTTTGAGCTTATAAAGTTACTTTACTTTATTAAAAGGGTGAAAGGGTCAGCAAAAGGGTGAACGAGGAAACAAAAATGGAATGAGGGTGCCCTCTCTCATTTTTCACTATTATTTTCTAAAAATGAATTTGAGGATCTCTTGTGGATTTTGGCTCCTGGGATGAAAAACCCTAGAGAAGAAGATTGGTTTCGATAGTGAGACCATCCACCCTAGTTGGTTGTAGAGAGAATATCAATAAGATCTTTTCATTGTGTTTCATTTTGATGGAGTTTGTTATTTTGATAGTGGAGTTTTCTTGTTTGTAGCTGATTTTTTATTGTGAGGGGGCCAAGTTGTCTTGAGGAGGTTGAGTTCTCATTGTGGATGACCAAACTGCCTTGTGGATGCCTATTTTCTTAATAGGACTGAATTACCTTGTTGTTGGGTCGAATATTTTCATTGGGGGGCGAGTTATTCATTATTGGTGGGTGATTCCATTTGTTGGGGCAGCGATCTGGTAGTTGGAATGAGTTCCCTTACATTGGGGATGAGTTACATCTCTTGTGGGATGCGTAGCTTGGTGTAGGAAGATTTATTTGTTGGCTAATTTGAGATACACTTAGCTTGGGTCGGTTTCTCTTCAGAAGGATCCCATTATCCTTTCAGAGGTCGAGTCGTGAGTGTGTGGGAGATTTCTCAAATGTGGGAGGTTGAAATACCTCTTGTGGGATGAGTCCATTTTTATTGTGGTCGTTTTTCTTTGGTTGGGTGAGTTATTACATAACTGGGCCAAGTTGAAGTTGTGGAGGATTGGATGCTATTACAACTACATCAGATACTTGTTTATTCCATCCTTTGTGTCATCCAATTCTGCTATTGTTCAGGACATTTTTGTGAGTTTCCTCTTCATGTGCTAGTCCAGTTTTGAAGTTTAAATAAGATAATAAAAATGGCTATATTACTTATTGTTTATTGAATCATTTTTTGTATACTTTCTTGCTACTATATTTTTCTTTTGTCAAGTGTTTGGAAACATTGAAAATTGTTTGTCAAAACTCCTAAGACAACAAATACAAAAAATCATATCCAAACAATCATCACAAAACATAATAACAAAAGTAAACTGAGTTGTCCAACTATGAAATAGAACATACAACCTAGGTTTTTTATGAAAGTAATCACCCTGAAATACACATACATTACTACAGAAGTAAGGAGAACTATGATAGCAATCTGTAGGGACATTACAGTGGTATCAGATCCACAATCATGCAATCCTGTGAGTGCATGATTATTTCATGAGGTAGGGAGACAGATAATATATCACTTATATAAGGTCAAAAAACTTATTTTACTCAGGTTCAGAAGAAGAGGAAAATCTAGAAGTAGAGGAAGAGAGAGACATGGGGGACACAAATGAGATACCAGAGGACAGTGCCATGCATATCCTAAATGATTTAGCTAGGGGTCAACAACAACTGGTACAACTCATGACATAGTTACTTACCAACACCCAATCAAATCAAATTCATGGGGGTATCAATGGTGTAGGGGGTTCTAATGGGAACAATGGGAATCATGCAGAAGGAAACAAAAATAATATTCCCATACAAAATAACACTAGGACCACCAATAGAGTGGCTCCTAGACCACTTTTTCCTCAGTTCTTGGAGCAGAGAATAGGAAGTCAAGAGCAACGAGGACAAGGTGAATATTTTAGTGATTACTGGAGGGAGTATTAAGCTCTTGGTGAGGATTTTCAAGAATCCATTTCACTACAGTACTATTGTACTATCAAGTACATGAATAGACCCCAAGATTTCAATAGGGGTCAACAGAACATTGATATCATGTAAAAGGTTGGAAAGTTATCAATTCCTTCCTTTTATGGTTCCAACAAGTGCATAGCTAGAGCATGGGTATAGAAGTTGGACACATACTTCCAAATCAACACTATCACGGAGGAAGAAACAATTAAATTTTCTACTTTTCATTTAGATGGAGAGGCCCATGAGTGGTGGTACCATAGATCGGTCACTTTGGGACATGCTAACATTACCTTCTATCTAGACTTCATACCGAAGTTGATGGAGAGGTTTGACAAAAAGGACCCAGAGTTACATTTCAAAGAGTTGGCACAACTCAAACAGGTTGGGACACCATATTCCTATATTACAGAGTTCTAGAGGCTTGTAGTTACGGTGATAGTTATATCTGAGTAGAGGTTAGTTATGTTGTTCACAGAAGGATTATCTGAGCCACTGCATGGTTGGGTGAAATCCTTCAAACCCGAGACTCTACAAGATGCCATCATCAGGACATAGGAGGTGGAGGATGCGGTCCCAAAGAAAAAATCTTTCTCCAAACCTTTCATTCCCCACAAAAAAAAATATAAGAAACCCTTCTGAAGGAGTGGATTGGAAAGGAGAAGTTGGATGAGGTGACTCATAATATGTTGAAAAGAAAGAATCTTTTCTTTAGTTGTAAATACCCTTGGGAAACTTGACATTGGTGTATGGGAAAGGGTAAGTTACACTATATAGAGGTACTTTCAGACAGTGATGAAGAGGAGGAGGTAGGGTAGGCTCAAGACAATGAGCATGATAGTCCAGTTGATGAGAAACCACAAGAGGAGGATAAGAGTGGGGATATCACCACTTTATCAAGTATCCCTAGATTTCACACCTTCAAGGTCCATGGGGTGGTACAGGGGCAACGTGTCATAGTACCAATTGATGGTGGGGCAACCCAAAACTTCATTGACTTAACATTGGTGGCTAAGAGAGGCATTCCTACAGTTAAATTTGAGAGGTTTGATGTAGTGGTAGCTGGTGGGCGCAATATTACATGCACACAAAATATTATGCAATTATGCATAGAATTCAGAAACTACACTGCGATTGATGATTTCTATGTAGTTTAGTTATCAAATACTAATATCATATTGGGTGTCCAATGGCTTGTTTCCTTTGGGAAACACTTAGTTGAATACCAAACCATGGAGCTATAATTCAGGACAACAGATGACAAGAAGGTGGTTTTGAGAGGCATGTCTAATGGTTCTCCTAGGATTGTCTCATCCAAGTGGATGGAGGGTATATTTAGGTATGTAGATATATCCTGTGCAGAAATTTTTTTGATCACTACTCATAAACCTTCAGGCATCAACCAACAATGTCATATAGAAATCCAGGCATTGTTGAGAAAACATGACCAAGTTTTTTTGAATATAACTCCGGGGAGACCGTCTGACAGGGGATTTGAGCACACTATTGAGTTGGAGGAGGGAGAAAAACTTGTGATCACTACTCCCTACAAGAAACCAAATAAATTTAAGGATTAAATTGAGAAGGCTATTAAGGAACTATTGGAAATGGGACACATCCAACCTAGCTCTAGTACAAATGCTTCTTTCATAGTGTTGGTGAAGAATATGATGGCACCATGAGGATATGCATAAACTATAGAGCCTTGAATAAAAAGACCATAAAAAATAAGTACCCCATCCCCAAGATCGGTGAGTTATTGGATGAGTTCCATGGGGCCGTTTATTTTTTGAAGATTGATATTTGATCAGGGTATCATCATATCAAAGTGAGAGAGAAGGATATTCCCAAGACTGATTCCAAGTGCCATTATGGGCATTATTATTTTTGGTCATGCCATTTGGGCTCACCAATGCACCAACTGCATTTTAATCTTGCATGAACCACATATTCAACAAGTAGCTGATGAATTTCTTGTTGGTATTATTTGATGATATTCTTTTATACAACAGGACATGGGAGGAACACTTGGAGCATCTTGATGAGATTTTGAGCATCATGGAGGAATAGTATTTATATTCAAAGGAGTCAAATTGTGAGTTATAAATAACAGATATCTTATACTTGGGTCATGTGGTCATTTCCTAGGGAGTACAGGTACATATGGAGAAGATCCATGCCATATTGGATTGGCCACCGACCAAGAACCTTACACAACTACATGGATTTTTTTGGATATGCAGCTATTATTGGTGCTTTGTAAAGGGGTTCTAACGGTTGGCTGCACAAATCAAATATATCACAAAGAAAGGGGATTTTATGAGGGAAAAACTCTCTATGGTCAAGGGTAAACGACAACAGATAGGTATGACTGCAGAAATCAACTCAATTCCAACATATGCAATATGAACTAATGTGCAAGATAAGAAAGAGGCCTACCTCGATCCAACGTTTGATGATGTTCCACCGTTGAGTACTTTGACCCAACGCTTTATACCTGCAATAAGTTCTTAACAAATGAGCATAACAATGATATAGTGATGATATAAAGGGGTTAGCACATTAGATAGCATAATCCATCAATAAACATTACAAACATGCCCATGGATAATAATCATACATTTGCAATATACCAATAGGATAGAAAATGAGTATTTCTATTAATAATTGATTAGTAGAAATGACAACATTACAGACTTCCATGTCGGCACAGTTCGAAACCAAGAAACCAAGTTCCTTCCAACTGGGCCTCCACCACTTCAATCCTCCACCAAAGGCAAGCTCATAAGAGAGAGTCAATGAGGTTCTCTCAATAATAGGGAAAGAGCTTGGGGGCTGAACACTGTGTTCAAACTTGAGGGACAAAGGGATGCAGACTCAATATGAAGTAATTTCTCCAGAGTAACTTTTCTCTGAAAGTTGAATGCTTTCTCCTCCTTTTACATAGCTCGAAATTGTTCTTTTATAGCCTTCATAATGCAATTATAGGGCTGAGTCAGAATGTTTCTAGTATGTGGAAGGCCAAGGATTAGAGATATTCTTGTCATGACATGGAAACTTGACCACATTTTTGTATATTCTAGCACAAATCCCGATGTATGCGGGTTGTAGTGGAGCAACCAATGTATACGCATCTTGCATAACTGATAGGGAGCGTATATGTGGAAAAATGTATAATTTTGTCTCTGGATTCATCAAAAAGGGATGACAAGTCTATATAGGGAAATGGAAAAAGGCCCTTTGTGCAAGATAGAAACGGTGAGTCAAATCTTGCTATAAAAAATGCCCCCTAATGTGTGAGATCAGAGGAGTATCTACAATGGCCGAAATACATTATAAATAACCCAGAAGTGGAGTGGTAGAGAACCAGCTGGACGGACTCAATTGCTTATTACATTATGTACTCACTTTTCATACATGGCTTCCAAGAATACAATGCAGATCCATGTGGAAAATATACCAAACAAGTGTTCATGGCCATAAATAGGCAAATACAAATGTGGTTGCATGCCAACAACTGTCATAGTCACGAACAAGGCTCAGTGAAACCAATCTCAAAATCATTCTGAAGATATCTATATACCATGGAGTACAAACTAATCTCCCATGATCACTGAAGTCAAATAGGTGTTGGTCCCATGAAAAGGAAACAACAACTCAGGAAAGTTGCAGCTAAATAGTGATGTCTTCAAGTCTTCTACACAATCTTCCAAGGTGCAAGTCTACATCATGTGAAAAAAGGAGTTGAGGTCAAACATGATGAGACATTGTTTGATTACTGGTCATTAAGGTATACCATTAACAAACATGAGACAACCTAGCAATAATGAAAGTAGGTATCAAGGCACTGAGTGCATTTATACAAGTGCGAATAAAGGAGTTGGTGTCAAACACTTGAGAAATCCATTTATAAGGAGACATTGATGTATTCCCATCTGTCAATGCTGAGAGAGCCTGCCACTAATGACCGAAAGCCTCAAAGAACTCATGAAACTCTAGGTCCCATATCCAGAATAAATGAGTTGAAGTCGATGGAAAGAGACCCACTAAAAGGAGAGCATTAAGGCATCTCTCATCAGTTAGCATGAGGAACAAAGATGGAGCTTCATGATTTGGTGGAGATCAGACGAAGAACATGTTCACGAACCAATGACCCTGTGCATCTTTTACGTGTGCCAAATGAAAAAAGTACACAAAAAATACCCTCTGAATAGCAGCCAATGATGAAAACTACTGACAAAGGTGAGGAAACCACCAATAAGGCTAATGGAAACCAAGACACTGCACGAATCCAAAAGTGTGAGTAGATGTCTTGCCGTTGAACACAAGGGAAACCACCCAGTCAATGACCAATGATGAAGTGTTGATTGTTGGGTTCAACGTGACCTACCAATGATGAAAGTAGGGCCAGGGTGCATGATAAGACCATAGTATCATGTGATTCTGAGACAAACTGAGGGTATGGCTGACATGAAAAGTCAATATTTCTGAGGATTGGCCGACACAGGTTGATAGAATTCCTTTGAACAAGAGCATGAGACATATGGTGGACTCTAGCAGCATAGACTCAATGATGTAACTATTAGATGTAGGAGGCATCAATAATGTTATCTATAGGCACTAGAAGAGCAACCAGTTGGTAGAGAAAACTTTGTAACTAGATCAGCTTCCTAAGGCCATGCTAAACCCAAAATTATGATGACGCAAGGACTCAATAACTTTGTGCTCTATTCAAAGGTGACACAACTGCTGCCAATTACAATATAGTACTCCCTTCACGCTCGTTTTTTTTTTGTTTTTTCATAACAAATGAATGCTATGATACAGAGGAGGGAATGAGTGTCGCAAGTAAGCAAAACTAGTTCCAATAGTGGAATGTACCTATGCTCAATGCAGGGGAATGCATGCGGGAGATGGAGACTTAGGGTGATGTTCCCTCTAGGGTATAGGGTGTCAAATTGTGAAGGATATAAACAAGGCTTTGCTTGGTTGAGGATGAAAAAACTGCTTAGGAAACGGTTTATAACACAAAGCGAGAACTGACTAAAGGCTCAATATTCCAAGCGAGGGCATGAGATGCAATCACAACTTAACACCAAAAAATATCCTTTTTTATGTCTTTTAGTCTACTTGGTGTGAAAAATGGGTAAACTTGTGCCAAATAGATGTCTTTTCAGATCCAATTTACGAGTGTGAAAAAGACAATTTCACTCGACAATCTTTTCTATTTTTTATAACAATTCGGAAAAGAGATTAAATAAGACTCATGACCTTTCAAATCCAATTTTAACGAGTGTGAAAGGGACAAATCACTCAACAATCTTTTCAATTTTTTAGACGAGTCAGAAAAGAGCTTAATTAAGACTCATTTTTTGGAGTTTTCCTGTAATAAGGCCGCATGTGTATGAATGAGAAATGAGGTTCATCATAAAGTCATGTATCGAATTATAATGGACTCCCGGTCCCAAGGAAAAGCTCGGCATGGCCACCAAATGAAAAAAAGGATCTAACTAGGGTAACCATGTTTGGTAAGTCTCTACCATTTATTAACGACGCTATTTATAGCAGATGGAGGGTCATGCGTTGTAATAAATGGGGTCATACCTAAGGCGTAAAAAATGATAGTCGGAGGATAATGCGAAATGCACGATGGAATAAATACCTATCTTATATGATAGGTTATGAAAATACCTGCCTGAGGAGACAAACGACCAACCATGATGTTGAAATTCGGAAGAAAACTGAGTCAAAACTACAAAACTAGCTTAAAACCATTCTTGAATTAGTCCATTAGGTTAAAAAATAACATGAAACTATATAAAGTGGGTAAAAATAATTTATAAATAGTAATAACATAAAAAATTTACTGTATCATTTTGTTTTTTACCCAAATAGTGTAATTTGGACCAAAAATACCTCCAGGATTCAAACGACGATTGTGGGAGCATTGGGCAATGAAATCATGAACCGTATGGATCAAGTAACTCTTCATCTCATCCTCTTTAAATTCAGTGGATTAAATTTTTGAATTAGGTTTCCATTTTTTAGTTTTGAGGGCGTAAATTAGGATTTTCAGTATACGCGGGTTTCCTTGTGTAGGTCGCGTGTACGACTAGGTATACACCCCTGTTTTATCCATAGGGAGTGTGTATTGAGCCCTACACATGACTGTGGGAAAGTAAACTGTGTATATGTATGCAATTGGCAAAAAAAGGGGTTCTTAACTCAAAAATTGATTTATTTTTTGCAGGACGGTCTTGGAAAAGAGAGAGCGAGAGCATGAGGAGGTATATGCAGTTGTGGATTAGGATCCGGTGGCTCAAGTGGTTTTAAAAATATGTGGATTGTACAAGTTTTGGGCTCTTAAAGGAATGAGGGCCCAAGTGAGGTTGTTGGAAATGTTGGTAGGTTATTGGGATCTTGATAGCAAGAGCTTTATCCTTGATGGACAACCTTACAGGATTGAAGTAGAGGACATCTACTTCTTGATTGGTTTATCATGCTGAGGAGAGGTTGTGAACCTCAAGTCACGTGGAGAAGTGAGTGGGATGAAGATCGAGGAGTATATCAAAGCCCACTGTGTAGTAGGGACTCCCGTGGTGGGAAGTCAAGTCCCCATCCGGGAAACCAGTAACCTTAGTTTGAATATCATTGTGCTTGTGCTTACCGGGATCATAGGTTCAGCCTCGTTGCATCAAGCATCGAGACCACTTATGTTTTATGCAGTGGAGTGTGCGAGACTCACTGTCTATGATTGGTGTACCTCACTGCTGACCAATATGAAAGGTTAGTTGACAGAGTGCAAACAGGGGGGGAAGCGAAACTTTGGGTTTGCCTCTATTGTTTGTATCTTCTTTTTCGAGCGGGTTCCAAGTCTAGGACCTAGAGTGGAGATCCTTCCTAGGGGACCATGTGATCTAGCTATGGCGTAGTGGATCAAAGTCATGAGACGACAGGGGGAAGGTAGGGTGTCAACACCCTACAACAATGATTTTTTCTTCTGGTGGCATAGACAAATCATTGCTCTGGACGACTATCCCTATGCGAGGATCGATTTCAGAGGAGACCCAGATATGCCACTTACATTAGGGGCTGCCTATGGCGCCATAGGTAAAAAGTTTTTACATATTTTTTTTTAATTTGTTTTTTTGTATTTAAGGAACAAAAATATTTTTGAATGGTGTTTGAATATTAACTAGATATATGTGTAATTGTAGACGTGGGTCCATGATGACCAGAGGGATTCCTTCGACATAGACAGAGGAACCGGGGATATGAGATGGTGGGAGGAGAAGCAGAGAGGGTCCTATAGAATGTCCAGGGTAGCCTGTCTCGTTTGATACAGAGGATTCCTATGGTTCAGGTAGAGGATTTACCTGAAGCCATGCAACGACAGGTGGTTGGTGTACCTAGAGCATGGGTACAACTTTTTCGACATCTCACAAACGCCATGGTTTTGTATCATGATGCACATCCGGTGCCACAGGCGTAGATGTCTTGGGATATGTATATCGACTGTATATGTATTTTGAGGGTTTTAGCCCCAATTTTTGCAATATAAACACCATATTTTTGAAATATATAAAAAGGGATCTTCGACTTTACTTATATCTTACAATGTGTACATTGAGTTAATGTTTTCTTTTCTTTATTAATGTGACAAATGCCAATCTAAAACATAGCTAGCGTAGGCATCAGATACATGATTAGAACTCCTAGGAATGTGATAATATGTAATAAAATCAAAATTGTTGTTCTAAAAGGCAGACCCATAGGAATCGACGGAGTAAAGTAGGATCACGAACGCAGTAATAGCCGTTCAACTGACATACTACTATTTGTGAATCTAGGTGAACTTCTAAAGAGCGAATACCATGCGAGATAGCATCGCGAAAAATTTCTATGATGGTGCTATATTCGGCCACGTTATTCATGGATGGCCCTAGGCATGCACCACCTGAAGATACCAGCAGACCCTCGGGTGAGTAAACCACCCAAGCGGTGAAAGCCAAGTTTTGTGTATGACGACTAGCTCTGTCTGCAAATCCTGGGTAGACTGAAGACTCTGTTGACATCTGACAACAAAGGGGAAAACACAATAAGCAATCTGAAGATAAAAGAAAAGGAAAAAATAGATGTATATACACTAAATTTACATTAGTATACAAAGACTTCCTCCCAAGCCTAGGGCTCAAGTGTAGTACCTTTTCAAGTAGAGCCCATTTATGGGCTTGGCCAACTTATTGCCTTCATAATATTTCGACTCATAGGCTCCTTTTTCTAGGACCCGTCGCACGATGTAAGGACCGTGCCACATGGGTTTAAACTTGCCTGCCCCTAGCGATTCTTTGGCTTGATCATACAAGAGGACCAAGTCACCCTCAACATACAACCGGGGATAGAAAAACTTGTCATATTGAACCTTAGCATGTTTCTTGTTTGCCTCGGTTGTCATAAAGGCGTCCTAATGTTTCTCGTCAAGACTCTCTAGGTGCACAAGGCGTCGCTCTAAATTCAAAGTGTCAGGTAGGAGCTCGACTGCCAACTTGAGAGAAGGGATTTCAAATTCAATGGGAAGGATTGACTCCACACTATGCATTAACTGAAAAGGGGAAAAAACGGTGGCAGTCTTAACTGAGGTTTGGTATGCCCAAAGCACGGGATATAGCATGATGTGCCAATTGGAGTTACTCCAACTGACAGTTTTTTGAAAAATGGTCTTGAGAGACTTGTTGACGGCCTCTACTTGTCCATTTTCCTGGGGGCAATAAGGGGATGAATGACCATGTCTAAACCCCAACTTAGATGCTAGTTCTACCATCATTTCATTCTGAAAGTGATTGCCATGATCAGTGACAATCTCACTCGGGATACCAAACTAGGTGATAATTTGGTTGAACACGAAGAAGGTTGCAGTCTTCCCATCAGATTCTATAGTAGGCATGGCCTTGACCCACTTAGTGAAGTAGTCAATGGCCATGATAATATGTTGGTGCCCCCCAATCAAAGTTGGGTTGCAATCGATGAAATCTACCCTCCACTTGGTGAAGGGACCGACGATAATGACTGGGTGAAGAGAGGCTAGATGCGAGCGCATTTTTCGAGTGAACACCTGGTAGGGGTGACACTTATTAACTACTTTGATACAATATTTAAAGATAGTGGGCAAGAAATAACCAACTCACATGATTTTTTGGGCTGTCGCAAGACTGGATAGGTGACCACCACAAGCCCCTTTATGGAAATCGTTTAGGACTGACTCAGCTTCCTCGTGAGTTAAGAAACGATGCAAGATATTATCTATTCCTTGGTGATATAAAGTGTCACTGACGATGGTATACTTTTTGGCTTGATATCTAACATGATGTCGATCATCTCGTGAGAGATGTTGAGTGGACTTCAAGGTTTGAATATATAAAACAATGCCTACATACCAGAGGTCGGATGACGAGACAAGGAAAATGTGTTCATCTGCAAATGAATTGACATGGATAACATCCTTGTCTAATTGTGGAAAATTGGATATTAACTCCGCAAAAACTAGTTATTTCTTGGACTTGGCGGAAGCAAAGGAGAGATCAAATTCTTGTATAATGACAATCCATTTATTATATTTCCCGCCCATGATACGCTTGATGAGGATGTATTGAAACAGATTGACATCAACAACCACAATAGTTTTTCAAAGCAATATATAGTGACGTAAATGTTGGACTGCATGAATGGCATCCAAAGCTATCTTTTCAACATGAGAGTAATTAAGCTCAGGGCCGACTAGATTTCGACTAAGATAGTAGATGACGTTCTCATGGAGCTCATCATCCTCCTGAACTAGAACCATATCAATCATCTCAGCAGACGCGACAATATACAAGAAGTAATCTCTATTGTAATCATGGGATTTCAGTAGAGGGGATGATACCAAGGCTTTCTTCAAAGCATAGAAAGACTCCTGGGCTCACTGATACCAGATAAAAGGAGTGTCTTTCTTCAAGAGGCACATGAAACCCTTAGTGATATTGGCATAGTTCACTATGAAATGACGTAGAAAGTTAGCTTTCCCCTGTAAACCTTGAAGTTGTCTAATTGTGCATGGGGGAGGAAACTGAAGTATTGCCTCGACCTTAAGAGGATATACCATGATCCCGGTATTGGAAACTAAAAATCCTAAGAGACAACCAGACTTAACGCAAAAGATGCATTTATGAGGGTTTAACCAGATTCTATAGTAACAACATCTTTCAAAAACTAGCCGAAGGTGTATAACATGATCCACTCTCTTGCGATAGTGAGCAACAATATCATCAAGGTAGGCTTCGACTATGTGCTTGAGATCATGAAAAGCAAAATTCATGGCACGTTGGAAGGTTGCTCCGATGTTTTTAAGGCCGAAAGGAATTTTCCAGTATGCAAAAGTACCCCAAGGACATATAAATGCCGTCTTGTGTTGGTCCTCAGGTTTGATCTGGATTTGGTTATATCCTGAAAATCCATCCATAAAAGAAAATATCTGGCTTCCCACACACTCATCGAGAATTTGATCAATTAAAGGCATGGGGAAGTTATCTTTAGGATAAGCCTTGTTCAGGTTGCAAAAGTCCATACACACATAGATGGTTCCCTGCTTTTTATTCACAGTAACAGTGTTGGATACCCATTCGTTCAAGGGAACTGGGTAGATGAAGCTAACATTAAGTATATTCTCCACCTTTGCCTTAATAGCAGGGGCCTTCCTAGGATTTACAACTCTAAGACATTGTCGAATAGGTTTAGCATTCAGATAAGTCCTAATCTCATGTTTGACAATACAGGGGTCGATCCCTGGCATCTCTTTGTATGACCAAGAAAATACATCTCAAAATTCTTTGAACAGTTTGGTGTAGATCATAATTTCTTCTAGAAAACAATCGACACCTATATTTACATTCTCAATCTTGCTAGGGGTACGAGAGATATCGATCGAGACGGTAGGAGAAATACTCACCATATTTCCCTCAACATAAANACAACGTGACCAACTATCTCACTCAAGGTAGATAAAAAATCATCTTGCTCGATTCTTTTGAGACTTGGGATAAAATAAGATCGATGATGCATATGATCCCAAGGTCTCTCAGAACCATTCATGGCTTTGAGGATGGATTCATCCGAAGGCAAAGTATCATCTAGGCAATCATGCAAGTAGAATGACGAGGTGGCCCATACATGCTCGAGAATAGGATCCTCCTCGTTCGTCAGTGAGGTAACAGGATCATGATTGGTAGAAGAGTATAGAACAACTTGATACGAAATCTCCGCTGCTGATAGTGGCATAGCCATTCCAGTGTGCAACTGTCCTTCACCCGATGAAGTCAGAGAAGGTAGGGTCCATGGATCACTAAAATAGGAAGTGCGGAAAGGTATGGACCTCCCAGTTGAATCAGGCCTACTGGACATGGAATAAACTTGGTGAATTGGTGCTGAGAAGTTGAAGGTACCCATGAGGGAAGAATACATTCCGACACCAATATTCTTAGTTGTCGGGTTAGAATTTTCGATCATAGGGATTGATGGTCCAACAGATGCATTAGGACTAGAGTACACAAAGGATAACTGGTCGATAGTCACAATCTCTCCTTGATGAGGAAAAAAAAGTATACAGAAAATGGACGATATGAAAACGACCATAGCATAGGTCCAATTGTGACCTAGTAACAGATTATAATCGAGAGGTGCATCAACTACCTCTACTTCCACCTATACCGTCTTCCCATCTAATTGGATCAGAAAGGCGAGGAGAATACCATGAGGGTGGAGGGAATGACCGTCAAATGCAGTCAACATGTTTGATGACTTGGAAAGGGTTGGAGAACCGATAGCTTTCAAACAAACTAGGGACACCACACAGGTGGCATCACCTTCATCAATGACTGCTCGTTTGATAGTTTACTTGGAATACTCCACGTGGATTTAGAAAGCCACATGGTAGGGTAAGCGAGGCTTCACATCTGTGACATCAAACTTGATGAGTTTCGAGCCACTAGGTTCTAGAGATCCTAAGGTAGAGATCAAGGCATTCCTTTGTGATGGACACGTCTGGAGTACCTCCAAAGTTGAAATCGCACAAGGTGTTTGGCCCAGATCCTCAATGATAGAGTAGTTATGGGAAACTCTAACATCAGGGTTGTGAGTAGAGCACTTGAGTAATCCTTTTGGAATACGGGGCGATGGATTTGGTTTCTCAATCTGTAGGTTCATATCCAGAGGGGGAGGAGGAGATTCTAGGCCGGTACTAGATTTTGAAGAGCTATAATCTCGAGAACGGGTGGCTACATCAATTTTTGCATCGACCATATTGATACAAACACGGTCACCATCTTGCGATGGTGGGTTTTGACCTCCACTGGGTGCATTTCTGGTGTTCGAAGAGATCGAGGCGAAGTGATGATTGTGTGGGAATGGATTCATCAGCACAGTGGGTGGTAGGTTTGAAATTCTCGTAGTCTCCACGAGTTTGGGGCATAAATGTGTAAGGTGGTCATCGGTACAAAGTTTACAAGGAAAATTCACCTTACGTTTCTCTTTCTTGCCCTCTGCAGTGTTATCATTTTTCTTCCCATTATTATCTTTTTCCTTGGGTTTGTTACCATTTTTCCCACCCTTACGGTTGTTTCGACCTTTCCTTTTATTCCCATCTGGATGCTAGTCACCATTTGGGTTTTTCAATGATTTCACAGAATGTACATTTGCTGACAAGGTGGGTTTGGAGGATCCTGACGAAGAGGACCCTCCAACAGACTTTGTTGTCGAGTCTGAGGGATTTACATTGGTGGACCCTACAGTGCCATCGACATGAGGTCCAAGTTTTTTCCTAGGATCGTAATTTGACTGTGGTGCTTTTGGAAGGACGTGATATAACATCCCAGACTGAGCATATATTAAATCTAATTGTTGGGCTCTAAATATATCTTCTTCCTCGTTGGAGGCCTCAGAAGTAGAAATGTCCTTCGATATAGTAGGGTGAAAATACTTTAGAAACCATTCTAGAAGAAATCTTGGGGGTATGGGGGTCTTAATCAACCACCTCCATCTACGCCACTCCTGGATATGATTTGAGATATGAGTGGTAGTGTCCTAGTGTAAAGTCGAGAAAAGTTTGAGGCCAACATCATAATGAATGGGAAACTGAAAGTGGTTGAGAAAGTCCACTACCAATTGATTAAATGACCCATATGTTCCCTTGGGTAGCTTAATATACCATTACGAAGCAACTCCAATGAGAGTGCATTGAAACATTCGTAATTTAATGGAATCGTGGTTTAGGGAATTCGATGAGAAACAAAGGTGAAAGGTAGTAACATGTTCACCATGTTCCTCTCCATTCTTACCCTCAAACTTTGGAATGTCTAAAGGAAGTTTGGTGGGGACGGGGGGACATGAGGGATCATGAAGTACTGGGTCGTTCATTAACTTAGCCAAGTCTAACAGATTGAGTGTGGCCAAAAAAGGGAGACGAGTTTGCAGCATCTGGCCCCATCCTCCTATGAAAAATTGTGTGTTGGGAACTACATTCCATCCGGGGTTTAGGTAAGTACCAAATCCCTGTCTGGAATTATAAGGCCCTCCTCTGGGATGATTCGTGTAGGATGGGTTGGGGATCATTCTAGCAGGAATGTTCTGATAAGGATTATGAAAATTACCCCTTGCCGGATTAGATGCGAACTGGGGGTTGTGAAAACTACCCCCAATCGGATTGGATCCGGGTTGGGGGTTGCCCAAAGTGTAAGACTGACCTCCTCTAGGTGGGAATCTGGAGGATTGGAGTGGATTCGTCATACAAAAAGTATTGGTCAGAATCTTCATCGAGGGGGTAGGGATGTAGGGTAGAACTTGTCCGCCAACTGGGTTGTTCCATCTAGCCATAGAAGGATTAGATTTGGGGTTATGAAAATGGGAACTTCCTACATTAGGATTCATTTGGGGAATATGAGAACCACCAAATGGGAAAGGAGTGTAAGGAGGTTTAGTGCCCCCATGTCCAAAGCTAGTGTTAGGGCCAACAACTGGGATGGCAGTCGAAAACTGTGATGTGAAGTTAGGCATACCATACGAAAATGGACTAGAAGCCATAGGGATGGACTGAGCATTGTAACTCAGTGAGTGGCCAAAACCCCCAAAAGGGTTTGAGGCAAGAGATGATGCATTAACTACAGGCCGAGCCATAGTACCAGTATAAGCCTCCATCCCTGCAACTGTAGAGGCTGCAAGAGTTGAAGGGGTGCCATTAATTATAGTGGGTATGGGAGTTGAAGAACTCCTAGTGTTCTGAAGACTGGACTCAGTACTCATCCTTGTGGAACCACAAGTCTTAAAGGTGGATGTGTGTGTACCACGCTTGATAACTCTACACCTTTTATAAGGAAAGAACTTGAAAACTGGTGGTAACTGTAACAATCGACGGGACCGACGAGGAATATGGTCCGACTCCATGATGACTTATGACTCTACAAAATAAAAATATATCCTAAGGCCAACTAGTAGTCAAAGAGCATACCAAAAAGTCAAACGACCAATATGCATGCAAATGGGATAAAGTGGCTGAGTGGCCTTACTCGCTAAAGAAGGTATGTCTCATCCAAGAGGGACTTGAGACTCCCTGCTAAAGTTTGGAGGTAATAGAATCAATTATAGGGGTCCTCATGGGCTTAACAGCCAGTCGGTCAGATCCCCCCAGAGAGGTAATCCTCGATAAAGGCTGTGTGTTGTCTAACCCCTATCTGACCCAGGGTACAAGTAGAATAACCCCTGTAAGTAACCTATGAGATACCTAAGTCAAGAAACTAATAAACCACTGTATAATTGATGCACAGGTGAACAGTCGTAAGTCTAGATCACCATATGGGCAGGGTAGCAAAGCCCAAAACCTTGAAAGCACCGCCTCTCACAGAGGTATGGGTACTAGCAAGATCCCCAAAGGTATGGGCACTGTATATCCCGAAACCTTGAAAGCACTATCTCTCATAGAGGTATGGGGACTGTGTATCTCTGACGCTAGGTGAGTATCCAGGGTTTATCCCTTCAACTAACTTCGCGTGACCTCGTGATTAACTCCAGTGCGATTGGAGCCTCCTGATATTACCAATTATACAATGGACTTCTCAACTCCCTGTCTTAGAAACATATGTTGATTTAATTGCATTGGAGATGTTTACTCACAAAATCCTATTCCAAGGCACTAAATCCTAGACTAGTTTGTGCACCCTAAAAAATAAAATCGTGACTAATCAATTTTAGTTTAAAGCATAAATTTTATTAGCCGTGATTACTCAAAAGGGTATGAAAGTGAAACTCATTATGTTATGACTCTGCAATAAAATGAATATGAATATAATGCAAATTCTATCATTAAATTTTCAATGAATGATATGCTAATAAAAGCAGTGCAATTTTCAATTTCAACTATGCAATTCAGAACTAAAATGCAATATTTCGCTAAATGAACTAAGCTGATGATAAAGGCTCAAAGACAAAATTGTTAACCAATGAAAAATGCCTTTTTTTTTTTGTATTTTCAATATATTAAATAGAAAATGCATGGACTGTAAAGAAACCTGATATATAAATTCTACTATGTATAAATGAAATAATTCAAGCAAAATACCAAGCAGCCAAGCAAACAACCTAGGGTTCAAGGACAACAAGGATGAAAAACAAAGAGAAAGACTATGCCCAAAAATTCAACTCCCAACATGATTCCTATCAACCTAGAGAAATTCAACAGGCACTACAGAGGCCTAAGAAGGCTCAACAATCCTCAAAAATCACCCAACAATCACTAAACCAATAAAACAAGCAAAGGGATGTGGTATACATGACTGTTCAAGAGAACATGGCGTATATACGCATCCTGCAGTGAGACAACAAGTGGGTATACACGATTATCTGGGCAAAAGGAGCATATATGCTTTAAAACAAGGCCAAGCAAAGGCAAGAAGGCTGAAAAATCAGAACCAGAGTGAACAAAATCTGTCAAGCAGTGATACAAAAAGAAACACAAAGGAAAAAGAGAAATGTAGGAAGAAAAAGTACTTCAGCCCTTAGAAAGAAGATCTATCCCCAGTGGATTCGCCATTTCTATTACGAGGCAAAAAATCTCTATGGCCAAGGGTAAAACACAACAGATAGGCATGACTACATAAATCAACTCAATTCCAACATATGCTATATGAAATAATGTGCAAGATAAGAAAGAGGCCTACCTCAATCCAACGTTTGATGATGTTCCACCATTGAGCACTTCGACCCAATGCTTTATACCTGCAATAATTTCTTAACAAACAAGCAGAGAAAGTATATAGTGATGATATAAAGGGGTTAGCACATTAGATTGCATAATCCATCAATAATCATTACAAACATGCCCATGGATAATAATCATACATTTGCAATATACCAATAGGATGGGAAAGGAGTATTTCTATTAATAATTGATCAACAAAAGTGACAACATTACAAACTTCTGTGTCGGCACAGTTCAAAACCAAGAAACTAAGTTCCTTCCAACTGGGCCTCCACCACTTCAATCCTCCACCAAAGGAAAGCTCATAAGAGAGAGTCAATGAGGTTCTCTCAACAATAGGGAAAGTGATTGGGGGCTGAACACTGTGTTCAGAATTGAGGGACAAAGGGATGTAGACTTAATATGAAGTAATTTCTCCAGAGTAACTTTGATCTCAAAGTTGAATTCTTTCTCCTCCTTTTCAATAGCTATAAATTGTGATTTTATAGCCTTCAAAATGCAACTGAAGGGCTGAGTCAGGACATTTTCAGTATGTGGATCAGAGATCTTTCGTCGTGACATGGAAACCCGACCTAATTTTTGTATTTTCTAGCACAAATCCCAATGTACGCGGGCTGTAGTGGAGAAACCAGTGTATATGCATCTTGCATAGCTGATAGGGAGTTTATATGTGGAAAAATGTATAATTTTGGCTCTGGATTCATGAAAAAGGGATGACAAGTCTGCATAGTGAAATGGAAAAAGGCCCTCTGTGCAAGATAGAAATGGTGAGGTAAATATTGCTATAACAGGGGAATTTAGGTGGACATAAGAGTCCCATAAGACATTCGAAAATATGAAGGAAGTGATGAGCACTTCTCTAATTTTAACACTTCCTAATTTCACTTAACCCTTTGTGCTTGAGTGTGACGCGTCAGGTGAGGGCATATGAGCAATTTTGACGTAAAATGGACTTTTGATAACATATGAGAGCATGAAACTCACCAATTCAAAGATAATTTATTCCATATATGATAAGGATATGATCACCATCATGCATGCCTTGGTGAAATTTAGACAATACTTGGTGGGTGGTAAATTTATGGTTAAGACTGGCCACAATAGTTTGAGACACTTCTTGGGGTAAAAGGACTTAAAGAAAAGGAAAAAACAATGGGTCAACAAATTGTAGGCGTATGAATTTGACATTGAGAATATGAATGGGATGAAAAATGTGATTGTTGATGCTCTTTCCAGAACACCCGAGATATGTTTACTTGCATAGATTTTATCTGACTAGAAATGTCATCTCTTTGTAGAGTATTCTAAGAATAAATTTGCTTGTGAGTTGATGGATCACAACATACTAGATGACAAGTACAGAGTGGTGGATTGCATCATCTACTACAAGGTCCACATATACTTAGTCCCCGAGTCTACATTGAAGGAGAAGATTATGAGGGCTATGCATGATACACCTCTGGTAGGCCATTTTGGGTACTTTAAAACTTATAGGAAGATCAAGGAGAGGTTCTATTGGATGGGCCTCAAAGATGATGTATTGAGACATGTGAGGGAGTGTGTGACTTGTAAAAAAAACAAGTCAGAGCAGACTCATCTTGTGGGGTTATTATATCCCTTACCCATATCAGAGCAGAAGTGGGAAAATGTGTCCATGGACTTCATCACAGATCTACCGAAGGTACAAGTCAGAGACTACATATATGTGGTGGTCAATCGGTTGACCAAGTTTGCACATTTCTTCACCATTTTCTCATAATACAAGGTGACATGGGTGGTAGAGTTTTTCTTCAGGGAGGTATTCGTACTCCATGGGTTGTCGAAGTACATTATCGATGATATAGACAACAAATTCGTTAGTGCATTTCGACAGGAGATGTTCAGGTTGGCTGGCACATAGTTGAATCCTAGCACTAGTTACCATCCCCCAGATAGATGGTCAGATAGAGATTATGAACAAATGGCCCGAGGGGTATTTACATAACTATGTGTCCAATAAACAAAAGGCATGGGTCACGTGGTTATATTTGTGTAACATCCCCAATATAATCCCTAGTTTAATTAATGCTTATGTAGATATAATTTGTGGCTACAACCAAAGAAATGAATATGCAATTGTATTTATAAGTTTTAATAATAAAATGTGATTCCAAATGCTAAGGGGACACAGACAAGAGGTAGGGGATGAATTAATCCATGAGAGGGGGGAGTGTCTAGGATAATGGCCAATAGGGGTCCAAATGAGGAATTAATCATGTATTTTAATTCAACCCATTTTCCTAAATTTGCTAATTGTATATGAACCTTCCAATTTATGATTGAGTGGTCCCAAAGCCAATCATTGAATGCATGTAAGAGGGTGGGTGTGACTGGTCACATCCTGAAATTATTGGGAACATGGGAGTTGAGTACAATCAGCTTGGGGAAGAATGTGAGTCAAGAAAGGAAAGAGAAAGAGAGGAAATTTGTATGGGTTGGGGGAAACAGTTTTATACATGGATTTTTTGTGCATGAAGAGAAAGTAAAGAAGGGGGAAGAAAGATTGGAGCTGGTGCAACCATGGAGGGAAAATTTTAGAGAAATCTGGAGCGTATCTGGAGTGTTTTGGAGCTAGAAACTAAAGAGATAGGTTGTCAGTCCTGAAGAGTGAACTTCAATGTGATTTGCACTAAAACAACAAATGTTTGTTGTTGATTTGTTGGTAGTTTTCCTAGAAACAAGTCCCATTGAGTTCCTAGTTGAGATATTCCTAGATACTAGTTCCAAAGAGACCCTGATAAATGAATGGGATTTTCAAGGGTCTGAGATCTGTGAAGGGGTACATTCATTGGGTTGGGTAGGTCAAGAGGAAGATAGCTGGTGGAAAATCGATATAGTTGTAGGAAGATATCAGTGGGTCAGTGTGAGTTTGTTGAGATGTCAGTGGATTGTGAGAGACCACCCTCTTTTGTGGATTTCTAGCCTCATCTCGGTGGTGGATGGATGTTGAGATTTAGAAAAGTGAGTCTATGGTTGGGTGGAATGTCTGTCCCAAGTAGTTGGTTGCACAACCATTGTTAAAAGATAAGTGTTTTATATTGTTGTTGTGTTATTTCATGAGTTTATTTGTTGTGCATGAACTCTGTGTGTTCGAGAATGATTTATACGTTGATGTGTGAATTATTAAGCTACATTCATGTTATTTTGACATGTTGTAGATGCACCTATTTTATGGTTATATATAGTAGCTAAATTTTTTTTAAGTCGTAGTTGAAAGCTACAAGAAATTAGTAAGCAAAAAAATTGTATTTATGAGTATTTCGCACCATAGTGTCCCTCAGTGGAGCTGGGGGACGTTACATTATGATATCAGAGTGTCTGGTTCAAACAACGAGCTTGTATGGGCCAAGATGGGTGTGAGTTGGTGAAATTCACTATTGTATACATTGTTTGTGATGGATTGGGGAAAGCATAAAAAAATAGAAAAATCTCCAATCTTGTGAGTGGAATCCAAGTTTAAACGACTCCAGACTATTTAGGAGGTTCCATGGAGCCAAGAAACAAAGTTACAAGGTTGAATTCTACATGGAATGGTTGAAATTTAAGTTTTAATGGATGTCTATAGTGATTTAAAGAGTTCAGTGAAACGACGACCGAGATCATGTTTGATATTGAGATCGATGAGATAGATTCACTTAAATAAATTTAAAAATTTATAAGGTATCGGTCATTTGGATGGTTGAGAGAATCAATGTACAAGATTCATTTTCTTATATTTAGAAAATAAATCAGATCAATGACCCAGATTCACCTGGTTTTTTGTTGAAATTTTCTAAGTGTGAGGTTCAACAACAAAATCTGTTGACGAATGATGGTAAGGTTGATGAGTTTGGCGAAGTGTTGGAAATTCGCTAAGAGAAAATGTCGATGGTTGAAGGATGATGGATGTGCATTGAGAGAGTTGGGAAAAGTTGATATGATCAATGACCACAATCATTTTTTAGTAATAGATCAACGGTCTAGATCAACTAGAGTTTTGGTCGAAAAATTTCTAAGTGATGAAGCTCGCTAGCAGAGCTTGTTGATTGCCAATGGTTGAATCAACAAATTTGGGTGAAGAGTTGGTTTGGCCATAAGACATATTTGACTGTCGATGGTCGATGATCGAGGGTTTTCGGAATCCACTGAAGTGTTTCGAATGGGCAAGACAAATCGTCAATGGTCGATGAGATAGTGTTCATGCATCAATCGATTCAGTGAGTTGTCTAGGTTGTCTAAGAGAATCAACCAATGGTCGATGAATAAAATAGGATAATGACATCATCTTTGATGTGGCATGCCATGTCATCATGCATGTGTCATGCCACATCAGCCAAGTTGACACCTCAAATTGACGTGTCATGCCACATCGACATCAACAAGTCATGGCACATCAGCAATTGCCATGTCAACCAAGGATCATCTGAAAGTCGATGGTTGAGCATCGACCAAATTTCAGAAGTGTTCATCAACCAATAAATATCACCGATGATCGATGGTTGATGATCAAGTTGGGAGGTTTAGAGATGTGTGCAAATTGGGTGTCGAGGAAATGGACCGACAACCGATAATCGAATCAACAATTTGGGAAAAATGTTATGCAAGCCCAAAGGGGGATACCCATCGTCGATGGTCGATAGAGTAATATCAATGGTTGATGTTTCTCTTGTTTTGAGATCAACGGGTAATATTTACAAGGATGTTAACACAGTAAAACAATCAATTTTATGCAACTTTTGTGGTATTTGAAGGTCATTAACTTGCAAGGCATTTTTGAGAGACTAAATGACATTTTTAACCAATAAAAACCCACAAGAAAAAAGTGTAACCTACAGCTCAAATAAAATAACTCAAACAGAGATATCCAATGAGCTAAATGGTTTACAAAACAGAGCTCATATAAGAAAGTTACAACCAAAACAATGAGGGTAAAATTTTGGCACCAATTTTACTTCCAGAAGGCATAAATCCATGCTCATAAGTCCGTTTGGGGCATAGGAGTAGTTGATGGGAATCTTATGACCCATAGAAGCCATTGGTGAAGTTGAATTTTGGTTATGGGTACCTAAATGTGAAATAAGAGAAATAAGACACACGTAGCATGCAGGGATAAATTGGGTAAAACAACCTAAAATTCTCTAAACCATAAATCTCATCTTGGAGCTTAGATTTGAGTAAATGAATAGTCATTGGAAATGTATTAAAGAGTAGAAGACATTTATCAATCTATAATTTTGAATTGGTGCAATGTGTCCTTCATAAATTGATGAATAAATAACCTATATTCTAATGGATCGAATGTTTTATATTATGCATGTTTCTAACAATAATTATTACATGCACATTTCTTACAGAATTAGAGGTACATAAAAACAACTTTAGTTCTTCTATGAGGACTAGAGTTATGGAATATATTGGGGGATATTACAACCATGATGCATGATGAAGAGATTAGAGGTCTACATGTCAACATGGGGAATGTTGAGACATAGTCAAATGGAAGAAGATATAGACATGATCCTGTCACTATGAGAAGCCTGAATAGAGAAGTACATAGCTATAGAGATGGTAATGAAAGGGTTATGAAGGATAAATAAGAGATACTTCATAGCTTAAACATGTTGCATAAGCTAGCACCAAGCAAGAAGTTAGTTCTAGGCAAGTGTCAGCATCAAGATCCCATATAAAAAGGGATGATCATTAAAATGATAGGCAATCGAGGAGCATGAGAAGGTGCCATCATTATCCAAGACAATACACTAGAAGAACATGAGAAAGTTCAGGGCCAGGGAGCAACCCAAGTGTGTCTCTTGTTCGAAGGAAAATAAGAAGTCCCGAGGAATACATCTTGCAAGGTGAACTCAAGAAGATCAAGCCACCTACTTTTAATGGTGAGCACTAGAAATTAGAATAGGTCGAGGCTTGGCTGTTGTAAATGAAGAAATATTTCCAACTGCATGATTACCCCTCTAGGGTAGAATCTATAATTGCAACTTACCACTTGCAAGGAAAGGCAATCATTTGGTCGGATCAACTTAAGAAAGCCAAGAACTTGGATGAGAATAAGATCTCATGGAGTAATTTCAAAGGATATTTCCAAGATAAATATTTGTCTGAGAATTAATATGAAAGAAAGATGAAATATTTGTTTCAACTCAAGTTGGGAACCATTAAAATGGAGGAATATGAGAAAAGATTCTTTGAATTGTTACATCAAATATGAGAAGGTCAAAATCCAAAGGTTTCTAAGTGGGTTACCCTCCTTCTATAGTGACAAGATTCAATATGATAACCCTAAAACTTTGGAAGAAACCATAACGAGAGAAAGGCATATTTATGAGCAAAGCAAAGGAAGGTTAGTGTTCCAAAAGGATTGGAATGACAAGATGAAAGGGAAAAAGAATCAAAGAAAGAAAGGTGTTAAGCCACCCTTTTTCAAGAACAAATCCCAAGAAAATCAACAAGTTCAGTAAACCCAAAATTATCACAATAATGCATATTCGTTGGAGAAAAGGCCAAGGCAACAACCTATATAGTGCTGGGGATGTGAGGGAAATTGTTTATATAGGGACTTCCCTCACAAAGGAGAAAGAATGAGGAATTTACACAACATTCAAGAGGCCAAAATAGTGGAAGACATGGGAGGAAGCATGCCAAGGATTTATACATCCTTGTACAACAAGCAAGTTGAATATTAATCCCCATGATTGAAGTGGAGGGTAAGATTGGAAACCAACCTATAACAATTTTTATTGATTTTGTAGCTAGCCATAGTTACATAAATGCTAACATTGTTGAAATATTCCACTTGCAAAGGAGTAGGCATAAGAAATCTTGGTTAGTTCAGTTACCCATGAGGGATAAAAGGAAAATCAATGAATTGGTTAAATATTGTTCGATAGACATGAATGGACTTAGCACAAAGGTAGATGTAAAAATCATACCGTTGGGTTCATATGATTGTCTAATTGACATGGATTGGTTAGAGAAACACCATGTTTCCCTAGACTGTTATAACAAGACAATCACATGTCTTGATGAGGAAGGGAAGCAAAGCAAGTTTCAAGGCATTCCAAGAGATGTAGTTGTAACATCCCCAGCGACCAACAGGGCGGGCCATGCCACTACTCAGATGCTTTACGTAGCTCTGAAACCGTTTTGTAATGTCCCCGACCATCCATGCTGGGCCACGCTATGCCATAGAACACTTATGTTCTCTATGTGGAACATACTGTAACATACTCAACATCCAAAATGAGTTGTCACATACAATTTTCTATCTGCATGCGATTAAAACATATCCACGCACATAACTCTTGCGTAAGATTTATATATAAAATGTAAACAGAAAAATACATTATGTAAATGCACAGATTCAC
Organism: Picea sitchensis; assembly: GCA_010110895.2. Lineage (NCBI taxonomy): Eukaryota > Viridiplantae > Streptophyta > Pinopsida > Pinales > Pinaceae > Picea > Picea sitchensis. The sequence continues at coordinate 100,479 of SNQJ01S0007248.1, read as the reverse complement.
ATTGAAATAGCAGTAAACATATACATGTAGCATATACAGGCAATACCCATAAAAATAAACACAATTATAATCGCACATAAGATAACCCATAAAAAATATGCACATAAATAACAATGCAGCATGTAAATTTATCACATAGTTGACACTTATCTTGGTAAGAATGTCACCAAATATGTGCAGACCTTCCATGAACCTCCCAGCCTTAGACCACACTATTCATCACTCTCAACAGTGGGTCACCCCCGAGCTGGGACTAAACTCCACCCGGGTAAGGGTTCCTAACTAGGCTAATGACTCATGGAAAACAAGAAATACTCCATCACAGGTGCCTACTCAAACTAACAGCCTACAGTCTCTCATTACCCACATGCATGTCCCAACCAAGGAAGTGATCCCCTTCTTTGCTAAAAAATCCCTCGTCTTCCCCACTTCCCTTCTAGGGCTTCAACAACAGGTTGGACAAGAATTCTCAGAGCCCTATAGCTACAGTTCAACACCTTCAGAAAGTCACCTCCCAACAATTCTCTTTCCCAGAGAGAAATTACTCACGGGCCTGACAACCTGCTTCTTCAGTCCCACGGGCTTGACAACCGACTTCTTCAATCTCACTCCCCAGCTAACCAGCTACAACAACACAAAATGGCTATGGATACATGTTCAAATACAGTGGAATGAATGTCTGAGGATAACTGACTGCATGAGTGAAAATGGTCATGGAAATCATGGCTGAATGATGGAAAAGATGATGGTAAGAATCATGAAGAGGGGTGAAAATGAACTAAGTCCCCACAATATGTATGCATGTCCCCAACTTGACACTTGTCATGTTGGGAGCTACATTGGCCCATCTGTCCCCAACTTTAGAACTTAGGATAAAATAATTATCCATACTTTATGATTTAAGAAATATTAATATAATATTCCTTTTTTGGCTCAAGCTCCCTAGCTTATCCCCTTTCCTTAACTTATCCCCTCCCTTTCCCTAACTAGTGGAGTTTAGTCCCCCATATCTTTTCTCGTGGTCAGTCTGCGTGCATTGATGTATTTTATATTAATCATGATGCATATACAAAAATAGGTGCACTGGCCTTTAGTAGCTAGGCTCTCTGGCCTAATTCAAAACATAAGAATCCTATCTTATAATAACTGGCTCACCAGCCTATAAAACACAGCATATACATAAAGGCTCCCTGGCCTCAACATTGCACGCACTTAAGATGCTGCATGCGGTATCCTGGAATGTGCTCATTTCATCATTTTTACTGCGCAGTACCTGCACGCACTATGCCATGAAAGATGTATGTCAAAATATATCAAACAACTCACCAGCTTAACTACATTATTACATTTATAGTTGGGGTTCTACCTGGGGATATTACAATCCGCTCCCCTTATTTATGCATTGTCCTCAGTGCATCATGTATACATATACAACAAAATTTTTAAAAATCCTTAGTGCATTATATACCATGTACCATTCAAATTCTTTAAAATCTCCAAGATTTAGCTACGGAAAGCTTGTTAGCCATCTGGTGCTCTACTTTCCGTCACCAATTCTGGTACTTATACTGCAACTTGAAGTCAATTTCTCTATTCCATAGAGCCACTTTAGGAAATAATTCAACTCATTTTTCCTTATTACATGCTTCAATTAACTTCTTTGAAGCAAAAAWTGGATGTAGATCCATGGCRTTTCATCCATCCTTATATCTCACTRYTGATAAACTATCAGYARCATATCATGCCCAARCATGGGATATGACTTCATCAGRACAATGGCTTCCCAAGATAACCATGGACCACAATCAATATCAACATAGTMTAGGACAAGGTACCAAACYTCAACAACACTCCAATCAACAGTTTTYMTTCCCCACATGCCTRTACAACCCAAGGTAGTATGCACCTTCACTRTMCAATAGTTCATCGGYTACTCAACCTCCCTTCCAGGGCCCCAGTAYAGGCCAGAMAGGAAGTCTCARAGMACTGTGGCTCYAGGAGTTCTGAATTTAATCATTATCATCTCACHTGCATCATACACATGCAGTTATCATGAGAGAGCATTATRAAAATTCCATTTTAGAAATCCAATTAATTTCATAAGGAATTYGACTTTTTCCCAAAATATGAAATCCTATTTCATAATTTTTCATTGATGTTGCAATAATAGGATGTAATTTTCTTTATGGMTTTCAACAAGCACCWTGCTAATTACCACTTTTCCTGCAATGATTATATATTGCATACAACCAACAKATTGTTAGTGTTTTCTGTACATCATAATTCAACATGTACATCACCTTATGCAATGATCTTAGAATTGCCTGCATCTAGCAATTCAATCACAATTACCAACCAATTTAACCAAATAGAATGACTCATCATTCTATGCATATGCATGTTCATAATTAACAACAATAAGTTCACTTCTTCAATTTTTTGAACAATAAATTTTCTATAGTTACTATTCCTGTGACCACCTCACTTGCAACTTTCCTGTTGCAATGTTTAACAGTTCCTGAAATGTTCTCAACTTCGTGATTTAGAAACATTTCAAACATTAGTATAATTATTTCCATGTAAAAACATATATACATGAACTCACAAAATGTATTCAGAAAAATGCATTTAAGTATACAATTCCATCATGTATGAGTGCAACTCTGCCACTTACTAGGCATGAGTGCAACTCTCAATGCCTATTTATTCAATGCACCTTTGCATTGATTTTTAGAATGAGATTTATCTAAATCATGCATCTCACCATCCATAAATTGGAAATCTGGTCAATGTCTTGCCCCATATCCACACACTTCCCATTGTCTTCCCAATTACTTGGATGCCTTCCCTTTTGACCTGAACACTACACTAAGAATATAATTCTGTAGTGTTTATTAGTGTTAGAAAAAAGGTTGCAGCCCAAGTTTTATCTAAAGTAGGAAGCTCATTGGGTATTTGTGTGGCACATAACCTTTCTATAACCATACCTTGCCATATCCAACCATGTCCTGGTCTCATACATGACTAGCTTTCTTAGCATCATTCCTATAACAAGTTATTATCTTTTTATTTTCTCTGGTTATTGCCTCATAACCAAATTAACATGACATGCTACTATGTCAGCGTGTGCATTCAAAGACTAAAATCTTTGATATATATAACATGCCTCTAGCCTTTACCACACTTAGTGGTAACTTAATCTTGTCAATGCACTTAAACAATACCATACATCATAGTATAAAATTCAATTTGGGGAAATTCTTACCTGGATTTTCCTTTGGCAATTATACAACATAATTTCCAAAAGAGAGATACTTACCTGCATGGCTGCCATTAAATGAGTTTAATGCTACACGATTAGATGATGACTATAGAAGTTCTCATGCTTCCTTATCAGCCTTATAATTCCATATTCCAGCCTTATGTTGCTTCCATCCATGTGCAACAACATTATCAACAACACTTGCAAACATGCAAGCATTATCACCCTCTGGCTGTCCCAACAAGCCATAAAATACTTGATGCTACAATAATTGCAAAAAATTCTTTCTTCCTGTATCGTGTTTCCTTGTTTATCCTAGAATTCTTCCATTCTCCTAGATTCTTGAACCTTCAAGTTCTCTTCACTGTAATTACTGTGCATGAATATTTCTGATCTCAACACTTTTTAACCAAAACAGTCTCAGCTGCCTTTGTTTTTCCATCCAAATACTAAAATGATATTAACCTTCAGATTTTATTTATTTCCTAGATCCATCTATCCCAATTCATACTTGGATGAATTATGGTTCCAATCTTGTTGTCTTATAGACTTTGGATCTTCAACATCCATTTATTTTCCGGATTCCTCTGATCCAACTCCTACATGACCCAATTCTATTTTTAGTCATGTTTTCTGTGTAACCTTGGACAGTTAACACTGACTTCCTTCTTGAGGTACTTGATTTATCCTTTCCTTAACTGATCATATCAGTACTTAGATTTTCTTGCTGTCTATTACTTTCCCTTGTCTTGACCAATATGATTTCAACCTACCTTGCACAATCCAATTCTATCATATCATAAATAATGTCCTTCATACCATGCTTCCGCTACGCACTCTGATAACCATAAGGGAAACATTACTCTAATTTCATAGCTAATACATGGATATGATGCACTCCTTATCAAATATGCAATAATCCTCTTTCTTTATCTGATTACTGTCATTCTAGTAGTCAATTCCTTTTATAAAAGATTTGACTCCAATGTATTGCTTAATCTGTATATTGGTTTCTTTGGGAGTGATTGCACTTTTACTAATTCATTCATTACCTGATCTATTCCTCTATTTAGATTCCATTGAATACTTGACTAACACGAGTGGACTTCTTGTAGTGGTCTCCCAATATTTTATAGCTGCACTCAAATTTATACCTTGACATTTTGTGGTCTTAGATTTTGATCATCTTATGAAATATTTTGTCATGGCACTCTTTCCCAGAGTACCTCTACTTATTTTTAATTAAACGTCAACCTTCTCACCTGTTAATAACTCAAAGTTGTTAACTCTGCAAAATATGGTGGTGTATGGACGAACACAGTGGAGGCACAAGAGGTATAACTCAACAAACCATCGATCACAAAATGACCCAGATCAACAGCTGGAGCCCCTATAGGGAAAAAAACTTGCACGAGACTTAACCATAAGAAGGCAGACCAAGAAAATCATTGTGGTTTTTAAAATAGACACATGGCACCTCTAGAGATACATTGGGGTGAAAGGCGGGTTGTCGAAACCACTTTCGCCAAAGTCCCAATGTCATGTGTTTCAATATGTCAGAACCACCACTTGTGGGATGGGATACAACTAGTCAGATCAACTCATTTCACTCGTTTGGTACTTTATAGTTGTATGATGTCTGGTGAATGTAGTAATGTAGCAAACTCAAAAGATAATCATTTGAAATGGATTATCTGAGCATGGAAAACCAACGTACTTGTACTTAAGTCTGTCTGTGATTCATGATTGGGACTCTATAACTACCAATTCTCAAGTATGGAGACATCATCTTATCTATAAATGGAGTAATCTCCAAATTTTCTTGACCTTCTGATCTCTGTAAAATCATTTTGGTGTCCACAAAATTGAGGTACATGGAAAAAGATATATCTAGTGAGACTAGTTACTCAGGAAACATGGTAGATTTACCTACGAGTAAGGAGGAAAGGGTAATTACGCATATAATAGCGACTAAATTCCACACAAAACCTGCTACAGACTCAAAATTGGAAGTCAGGCTGAATCCCATTATGAGGGATCTAGTCATCAATAGGCGAGCTATTAAGAAGAAATGGAGCAAGCAAAAGAAGAAAGAAACCTCAGCTGAAAAAACTGAAAGTGTTGGAGAGGATAAACCGGTCTGGTTAGATACTCTAGAGGAGGAGATCGTTAAGATGAAATGAGTCCTCAAATAAAAGTAAGTACATTTCAGCAAAATTTTGGACAACTGGTAGTAGAGGAAAGGGGCCTCAGAGATGATAGACCTGTTTTTAAACGGTCCCTTTAAATAGGATAATTGTTATTTTAAATCATTCCCTTTTTGTAACTTATCTCTATTTTTAGAAATATGCGGAAGTCTGAGCGTTTCAAATTCTACAAATAATTCCTCTATATATATGTATTATCTTGAGGGAGAAGAAGGGGGAAGGAACCTGCCCTCTACGCAGGAAGACCTTTTTTGTAATTTTGGGATTAAAATGAATATATAAATGCAGAAGCGGATTTTGTACTGTTTATGAAAATATTCTAACTGGTAGTAATATAAGTCTAGTTTTCTTTCATAGTATGTGTTTCTTGTAAGCTTATATTTCACTTTCATCTGTTTGAATCAGAGGAATATAAAACCTAGATTCATCTTTGAGATGCTCTCGGCTTAGAAATTTAGACTATATTTATTTCTTCTCAAACCAGCTCTGAATTCATTTTAAATAATGCTCCGATGCATTTGTGTGTTTCTTTTTCCTCTAATACCATGCAAATTTTCTATTAAACTCAGACTCATCGCCTTAATTAGCCTTCTCCTCTTGATAGTTCAATGTTCTGACAATTCATTGCTCATTCCAGACTCCATAGCCCAAAGGTCATCTCCGTTCTTCCATTCATTCAACAACAACCCCAAAACAAGACAAATCTAGCCAATGTTTTCTATAGATATACCCAGTGACACGAGAGAGCCCTCAAAAATGAACTGCAAAAAGATGACATTCAAATGATATGAAACGCCGTAGAAAATCACTGGTTTTCTGTTGTTGTTCACCCTCCAAACAATTTCGCGCACACAAACTTTAAACCTATACACCCATATTTACCATGTGCAGCAACAACACAAGGTAAATCATGCTTCGCACACCTTAAACCCACTGTGTATCACTTCTCCGTCGCGCCACTAACTTGTACGTACTACTTTTATGTCGTGCGCCAATATCCACTGCGCACAGTTTCTGTACTGCGCACAAATTTTGTATCGCGCGCTGATATTCCGCATGCATTACACTCGGTGTGTTGCACCATGCCAAAGTTTAGTACATCCCAGCATGCACTTATAGTCTGCGCGTATCATTTACTATACTATTGCGTTACAACTTATACTCATACTGTCCGCACACCAACCAAACTCATCTGTGCTCTACTATCACTGCACAGACCATGCCTACCATTATTATGTGTGTGCACACCACGCAATGCTAAATTTATCATGCGGTTCTGTACACCAACATTTTTTCGTGCGGCACCGAAATTTAGCACGCACACCTGTACACTAACATTTCTCCACGCGACGCCGAAATTTAGCGCGCACAATTGCACACTAACATTTCTCCGCGTGACGCCGAAATTTAGCGCACGCACCAGAACGCCAATACCTTGCCGCGCAGTGCCGGATTTTACCTATCACAAGATATTCACTGCGCATCATGCATTTTTAGTGCGCCCACCTATGCACATTCACCTTTATGTGCATCAAATCCTTATGAATTCCGCTGCAGAAATTGGGGCTTTTTCCTAACGTTTTCCCCAATTTACCATAGACATTCTGTAACCACAAAATTTGTTCAATTTCACCCCGATAACACCAATTCAACCTCTGCAACAACAAATCTTCATGGGTTGACATTTCTGGAATGAATTCCCCCAAAATCAATTAACGAATTGAGAATTTTAAGTATGAATTCCGCTCCATCTGTCATGGATTTACTATAACTTCATATTCGACCCATTCTAGATCCGAATTTGCTAGAACAGATATTAAGTCGGAAATATCTCATCACTTGGCTGAATTTCTCCATTTTCTCTTGAATTTAACAACAGAAATTGGGAATTTTCCCCAATTCCACCTAGTTGCTGTTACTTTTTACCATGGACGCTTTACAAACTAAAATTTTGACACTTCAAAATAAATCCTCTATGACATTTTTCTTCAACTCAACTTTCTCGGCCCATCCAAGCTCAGTGTTTAAAACTGAAGCTCTGATACCAATTTGTGACATCCCCAGCCACCAATAGGCTAGGCCATGCCGCAACTTAGACACTTTACTTAGCTCTGAAACCATTTTGTAACGTCCCCGACCATCCATGTCGGGCCACGCTATGCTAGAGAACACTTCCGTTCTCTATACGGAACATACTGTCACATACTCAACATCCAAAATGAGCTATGTCACATACAATTTTCTATCTGCATGCGATTAAAACATATCCACGCACAAAACTCTTGCAGAAGATTTATATATAAAACGTAAACAAAAAAATACATTATGTAAATGCACAGATTCAAATTGAAATTGCAATAAACATATACATAAAACATATACATGCAATACCCATAAAAATAAACATTGTTATAATCGCACATATGATAACCCATAAAAATATGCACATAAATAACAATGCAACATGTAAATTTATCACACAGTTGACACTTATCTTGGTAAGAATGTCAGCAACTACGTGCAAACCTTCCACAAACCTCCCAGCCTTAGACCACACTGCTCATCACTCTCAACAGTGGGTCACCCCTGAGCTGGGACTAAACTCCACCCAGGTAAGAGTTCGTAACTAGGCTAACGGCTCATGGAAAACATGAAAGACTCCATCACAGGTGCCTACTCAAACTAACAACCTACAATATCTCATTCCCCACATGCCTGTCCCAACCAAGGAAGTGTGCCCCTTCTCTTCTCAACAGTACCTCAACTGCCCCACTTCCCTTCCAGGGCTTCAGCAACAGGCCAAACAGGAAGTCTTAGAGCCCTATAGATGTAGTTCAACACCTTCAGGAAGTCACCTCCCAACAATTCTCTCGCCCAGAGAGAAATTACTCACGGGCCTGAAAACCCGCCTCTCCAATATCCCATGGGCCTGACAACCCGCTTCTTCAGTATCCCATGGGCCTGACAACCTGCTTCTTCAGTATCGCTCTTGGACTAACCAGCTACACCAACACAAAATGGCTATGGAAAGAGGTTCAAATACAATGGAATGAATTTCTGAGGATAACTGACTGCATGAGTGAAAATGGTCATGAAAATCATGGCTGAATGGTGGAAAAGATGATGGTAAGAATCATGGAGAGGGGTGAAAATGAACTAAGTCCCCACAATATGTATGCATGTCCCGGACTTGACACTTTTAATGTTGGGAGCTACTTTGGCCCACTTGTCCCCAACTTTAGAACTTAGGATAAAATAATTATCCATACTTTATGATTTAAGAAATATTAATATAATATTCCTTTTTTGGCTCAAGCTCCCTAGCTTAGCCCCTTTCCTTAACTTAGCCCCTCCCTTTCCCTAACTAGTGGAGCTTAGTCCCCCATCTCTTTTCTCGTGGTCAGTCTGCACACAATGATGTATTTTATATTAATCATGAGACATATACAAAAATAGGTGCACTAGCCTTTAGCATCTAGGATCTCTAGCCTAATTCAAAACATAAGCATCCTAGCTTATAATAACTGGCTCACCAGCCTATAAAAAAAAACATATACATAAAGGCTCCCTGGCCTCAATATCGCACACACTTAAGTGGCTGCGTGCGGTATCCTGGAATGTGCTCATTTCATCATTTTTACTGCACAGTACCTGCACGCACTATGCCATGAAAGATGTATGTCAAAATATATCAAACAACTCAAGAGCTTAAGTACATTATTACATTTACAGTTGGGGTTCTACCTGAGGATATTACAGTAGTTGTTAGAGATATTTCAGCTATGCAATAGAAAAATAATTTCAGAAAGGAATGTCATATTTTTGTAGCCCTAATGGAAGAGGCAGCGAAAGACAAAGTGGAAAGAAATGAATACCATCTAGTCTTGAATGTTTTTGAAGATGTTTGTAGAGAAATTCCAGTATTTCCACCAAAGAGAGACATCAAATTCTCTATCAATTTGATGTTGGGAGCTTCCCCAATGTCCAAGACACCATACACAATGGACACACTAGAACTGAAAGAGTTGCATAAGTAGCTTGAAGAATTGTTAAATAAGGGGTATATACACCCAAGTGTGTCACCTTGGGGATCCCTAATTCTTTTCGTTAAGAAGAAATATGGAACCTTGAGACTATGTATTGAATTTAGACAACTAAATAAGGTCACAATAAAGAACAAATACCCTTTTCTAAGAATTGATGATTTATTTGATCATCTGAAAGGTGTAAGAATATTTTCCAAGATTGACTTGAGATCAGGATATCATCAAGTAAGGATTAAATAAGAAGACATTAGCAAGACAACATTTAGAACAAGATATGGGAATTATGAATTCACAATATTACCATTTGGATTATCAAATGCCCCAACAATGTTTGTGTGTTTGATGAATGGAGTGTTCAGGGAGTACCTCGACAAGTTTGTAATTTTGCTCCTAGATGACATACTAATCTACTCTAAGTTGGAAGAGGAACATGAGAAACATTTAAGAATGGTGTTGCAAGTTTTAAGAGACCATAAATGATATGATAAGATAAGTAAGTGCATCTTTTATCAAAATAAGATTCACTACTTAGGTCATATAATATCAACAACACAGATAGAAGTTGATCCTAAGAAGAAAGAGGCCATTAGAGGATGGCCAACACCAAAGAATGTGACAGAGGTTATATCATTCATGGGTCTTTCCAACTATTATTGAATATTCATAAAAGGATTTTAAAATATTACGAGTCCCATCACTTCCTTCCAAAAAAGGGAGTAAAGTTTGAATATACTTCCAAGTGTGAAAACAAATTTCAGCAGTTGAAGGAAATATTAACAAGTGCGCTAGTATTTAAGATTGCAAATTCAGACGAAGATTTTGTTGTGTGCACCAATGCATGCAAGGAAGGGCTTGGTGGAGTTCTCAGTCAAAAGGATAATCTAGTATGCTATGAGTCCAGACAACTAAAAGAGCATGAAAGAGATTATGCCACCCATGATATAGGGTTAGCGAAAATTGTACATGCACTCAAAATGTGGAGGCATTACCTTATGGGTAAGAAATTCAAGTTAAGGACAGACCACCGTGGTCTGAAGTATTTTTTTGGACAACCAACACTAAATTCCAAAAAAACTAGATGGCTAGAATTTTTGAGTGAGTATGAATTTTAAATTAAGCATATAAAGGGAAAGGAAAATCAAGTGGATAATGCACTCAGTAGGAGAGCTCATGAAGTTCATATTGCAGCCATTATCATGAACAAGACTGATATAAAATATCAAATTATTGGAGCCACAAATTCAAATCAAAATTATTTAAAAATAATAGAGACATTATAGCAAGGTAATTTTCAGAAAAAAATTAATTCTTATGAGTTGAAAGAATATGGAATTCTCATGTACAAGGGAAAAATATATGTGTCGAATTCTAGTGAGATAAAAAATGCAGTTTTGAAGGAAATGCATAATGTTCCATATTTTGGACACCTAGGATATTATAAGACAATTGTAGTAGTAAGAAGCCAATACTTTTGGTCAGGAATGAAAAAGGAAGTGGCCAATTACATAGTCAGATATCTAGGATTCCAAAAGGTAAAGATAGAGCATAAACTTCTAGTAGGTTTACTACAACCATTTCCCATTCCAAAATGGAAGTGGGAAGTTGTTACAATGGATTTTATTACAAAGTTTCCGAGAAAAGTGAAACAACATGAATCCATCATGGTGGTGGTCGATAAATTGACTAAGGAAACACCTTTTATTCTAGTAAAGACAAAAAACAAGGCGTAAAATATTGCATATATCTACATGATGAAAGAAGTTTCCAGGCTACATGGAGTGTCTAAGGAAATAGTTTTAGATAGAGATCCAAAGTTTACATCTAATTTTTGGAAAGGTTTGTTCAAAGACTTTGGAACAAATTTAAATCTTAGCACAACATATCATCTAGAGTTAGATGGGAAAACAAAGAGGACTAACATGATAATCGAGGACATGCTCAGAATGTATGTGATGGATCAACCATAAAAATGGGAAGATTATATTCATTTAGTTAAATTTTCCTACAACAATAGGTATCAATCCTCATTGAAAATGAGTTCGTTTGAAGCATCGCATTGTAGAAAATGTAACACTCCTGTGAGTTGGGATAATCGAGCAGACAAAGTAGTTGTTGTGGAATATTTATTGAAGCAAATGGAAGAGAAGATGAAAAATATACAAAAGAAATTAAAGGCTGGACAGGATAGGCAAAAAATTTATGCAGACCAAAATATAGTGTTTCGATATTTCAAAGTGGGAGAACAAGTGTTTTTGAAAGTAAAGGAAAAGAGAAGTTTGCTAAGATTGAGAAGTTTCCCAAAATTGGCAGCAAGATATTGTGGACCTTTTGAAATATTAGAACAGATAGGGCGAATTGCATACATGCTAGCATTTCATGCATCCATGAGAGTGCATAATGTATTTCATGTGTCATTATTAAAAAAATATGTGCATGACCCTAACCACATAATTGATTGGAATGTGATCCAGGTGGAGCACGAAGGGGATTTCTGGGTGGAACCAGTACGCATCCTGGATCAAGAAGTCAAAGTTATCAGGAACAAGCCCATAGGGATGGTAAAGGTTCAATGGACCTACTATGGTCCTAAAGATGCTACATGGGAGAATGAAGAAAACATGTGAGCATAATACCCACAAAATTTTGACAATTTTGAAGAAAACAGAATGCAAGACTCCATTTTGAGTAGCTAGATTTCTAGAACCACATCTCATAGTCCTAGCCAACTACACTGGGGACCTTGATAAATGAATGGTGCATTCCTTGGGTCAACAAGTTGATAGGAACAAGAGATTATGGTTGGAACTATTGTTGGAGTTGTAAAAAATGCATAATTTTATTTTCTAAGTATTGTGATGTAAATTTGCATACATATATATATCAACATAGTGTTCACTAAGGATGACACACAATTGTAGGGGAGGAGGAATGTAACATCCCCACTATAATCCCCAATTTAATTAATGCTTATGTAGATATAATGTGTGGCTATGACCAAAGCGATGAATATGTGAATTGTATTTCTAAGTTTTAATAATAAATTGTGATGCCAGCTGCTAAGGGAACACATAAAAGATATGGTGGTTGAATTAATCCAAAAGAGGGGGGAGTGTCTAGGATAATGGCCAAGAGGGTTCCAAATGGGGAATTACCCATGTAGATTAATTCAACCCATTTTCTCAAATTTTCTAATTGTATATGAATCTTCCAATTTATGATTAAGTGTTCCCAAGACCAATCATTAAATGCATGTAAGAGGGTGGGTATGAGTGGTAACATCCCAAAGTTATTGAGAACATTGGGGTTGAATACAATCAGCTTGGGGAAGAGTGTGAGTCAATAAAGGCAATCCAAAGAGAGGAAATCTGTATGGGTTGGGAGTAGTAGTTTTACACATGGCATTTTTTTGCATGAGGAGCAAGTAGAGAAGGGGAAAGAGATATTGGAGTTGGTGTAGCCATGGAGGGAAAATTTTAGAGCAAGCTGGAGTATATATGGAGCATTTTGGATATGGAAACTAAAGAGCCAGGTTTTCAAGGCTGAAGAATGAGCTCTGATGTGAGTTGCACTAAAAAACAAAGTGTTTGTTGTTGGTTTGCTAGTAATTTTCCTAGAAATAGGTGCCATTGAGTTTTCAGTTGAGAGATTCCTAGATACATGTGACAAAGAGACCCTGATAAATGAATGGGATGCCCGAGGGACTAGGATTAATGAATGGGTACATTCCTTGGGTTGGGAAGATCAAGAGGAAGAGAGATGGTGGAAAATTAGGATAGCTATAGGAATATATCAGTGGTTTGTGAGTTTTCTAAGTTGTGAGTGGACTGTGAGAGATCACCTTCTTTTGTGCATTAGTAGCTTCAGCTCAGGGGTGACTGGATGTTGAGATTTGGATCAGTGAGTCTATGGTTGGCTGGAACGTCCATCCCAAGCAGTTGTTTGCACAAACATTGTCAAAAGATAAGTGTTTTATCTTGTTGTTGTGTTATTTCATGAGTTTATTTGTTGTGCATGAACTTTGTGTGTTTGAGAATGATTTATATGTTATTGTATGAAGATGCATTCATGTTATTTTGACATGTTGTAGATGCACTTATTTTATGTTTATAGACAATAGACAAATATTTTTTAATTCATAGTTGAAAGCTATAGGAAATTAGTTAACTGTAAATGAATTAAATTAGTTAGAAATTGTTTTGTATTTATGAGCATTTCACATCGTAATGTCCCTCGATTGGGCTGGGGGATGTTATAATTTGGGGGAACATTTTCATAATACCACTTATCATATTTCCGTTGGTATGACCCCATTTCGAGCATTATATGGCTATGATGCTCCTTCATTTGTTGATTTGGCATGTGGGGATAGCATAGCTCCCAAATCCAAGGATTAGATCTAGGAGAGTCAAGACATCCTGAAGACTCTTAAAGACAATTAACAAATGTCACACAACCAAAACAATATCTATGTATATAGGAATAGGGTCGAGTGCACTTTTGAAGTGGGAGATGTTATCACTCCAGGTGTCTCTTTAGGTTGTAGATCAAGAGAGCCCGGTAACTTAAGCAGAATGCTTAATGATGTATTGAAAATTGGATCAAAGATGAATAACTCACACACTCATTCCTTCACTTAAAGAAATTTGAACATATCTAGACAAAATAAGGCCTTCAAGAGCTATTGATCGAAGGGTTTATATAATTTAGATGGATGGAGATTGTTAACTATATCAACAACATTACATATTGATAACACATGTAAAAGGTCAAATATAACCAACAAAGGCTTATGATCCTTTGTTTATTAATGCAGAGATAATATGACAGTCATCAGTCATTAAGTAATCAAAGAACTGAACATAAGAGTTAAATAATAACTACAAGATAAGAAAGAGAGACAAGGATCTGAGCAATATCAATGAAAGAGACTTATCATTCCACAATATATATCATGGTTTTTTACAACAAAAGAGTACAATAGAGTCTTGAATCTCGAACCCTTTACCAAGATGCCTCAATGGGATTAAATAAGATTTAAAAACTTGACTAATATCCTCAAAAGATGGATTTGAAAGACACCTATCAAATCGAATCTAAACTGATGCACAATGATAGGATGAGATCCTATTTCTAAGGGATGGGTATCCCATTCGAATTCCAAAAATTGAGCTCCTCCTAAGCTACCTCATGGCTGTAGAAATCCTTAATTGCATCTAGCTAACACCTGGAGTCATGATTCATCCATTGAACACTGAAAATTAGGTCAACCTTGACCAAAAATGTTACATGCAGAAGGCTAACGAGTTGATAGTGCACTACATGGAGAAAACACAGTCTGTGCTACAAACTCTTGTAGCTGCTAGTTTTTTAAAAAATCTTCAAAACTGATTGAAAAATGATTTTGAAAATTGAGAACCTATCTCAATAAAACAAATATCATTTCCATTTGTTATCCCTATTGAGAATAATCAGACTTCATCTCAATAAACATATCCATACATGTTTCCTTAAGGTAAGTTGCATACTTCCATTAGGCTTCAATACATGCTAGTTCATCGTAGGTCATCAACCATACAGAACCTTGTAAAAATCTATTAATCAATCACCATGCTTAGGAGAACCAGAAGAAGAGGTTTCTTTCAAGAAGATAGCTAAATTCTTCTTACTAAGCATGTTCTTGGCCAAATACAAGTCTTCAACAAGCTTTCTATTTTCTGCTCTCAGGTTGAGGTTCTATTTGTAAACATTAACCAATTGCTTCCTTCGAATCATATTTTTCATGATGTTCCTCTTCAGCTGGTTACACTCCCTTGCTAGCTCATCTATTTTTCTTGACAGTTGTATACTAAGTGTGAAATTCTCCTGATGTAGACTCTGATTCTTCTTTTGAACTTCTTTGAGCTATCTGTTTGCATCTTTGAACAATTTATCCCAATTATCTCTAGTTCCTTGCTTTATCTTTGGGGATGACTCTAGTGGAGATTCACTCAACTAAACTATGGATTCCAATGCTTCCTTTTAAAGAGAGGAGACTTTAAATATTGATAACCTAGCTCTAGGTTTTACTATATCACTGCTTGGAAGAGACTCCTATACTAAAACAAGCTTCCTCCTTGATGACCTTATGAGAACTGGTGTATCAACTATGGCTTGGATAGTTGGAGGATTATATTCAATTTCCATAGGAGGGAGCTCCACAAGAGGCTCTGTTTGATCTTCATCAACTACTTCTTGGGCATTTCCTTTCCTCTTATCTCTTTTGTAGACTTGGATAGCTAAGGGTCTTTGAGTAATAAGGTCTTGAGGAGACTATGGTGTTTCAGATGCAAAGGGAACAATAGAAGCAGAAGGCTGTGCTATTTCAAGTGTAGGAGCAGAGGGGAAAGAATCTAGTGCTACTTCAAATGAGGGAGCAGAGGGGGAAGAATACTGTAGTATTTCAGATGATGGGACAAAGGAAGCAATGGGAAGTGTTGCAGTCTTCTTCTTAGGGGTTTTGAGTTTTGAAGGAGAAGGGGGTAATTCAATTTGATAATTTGATACAAACAAGAAAGTGGGCCAATCCTTCCCTTCCTTCTTCAAATGTCCAGTGACTATGAGCTTTATTAGGGCATGGTGGAAAATGTCCTTTTGAATCTTGTTAGGATTTTGTTGTGAAAATGAAATCATCCTTTGCAAGCTCATGAAAAGGAAATAGGGTAAGTCTATCTCTTTCTTACTAGTGAAATGGAGAAGAAGCTTGAAATGGTATTGAAAAACCCAGTTGTATCTTCCTTCACATGTGAAGAATCTCTGAATGATGAAGAGCAGTTTGTCATATTCCTCTATCAGCCACTTCCTTGGCACACCCTTCACTAGATCAACTCCTCTATGCTTAGGCCTAAGCATATCCTGACACCTATCCTCCTTTTCTAGTTTCTTTTCTTTAAACCATAGTTCCCCTGTCTTAGGGATCTCAATAAATTTTGCAATCAAATCCACTATCACATGAATTTCCAAGGGACCAACCTTTGTCTTACCACTCTTGTAGTTTTGCATAAAATCTCTATACACCTCTAGGTGATGTCCTTCAAGTTTATTGTAGAATATCTAGCCCCCCCATGCGCTTGAATGAGTCCACATGGTAGAATTTTGTGATCATATTGGTCTCAGTAGGCTTGAATATGACCATAGAGCCTAACCACTTCCTAGGAATAGGTTCCTTTCTTGGAGAAATCATTGTAAGGACACCTGTTATGAACAATTATGCACAGATATAATTAGAAGCAACTCAAAAGAAAATAGTTGTGCTTGCAAACCTTGATAACTCCTTTGATGGTGAGCTACAATTGTAGAAGAGTCCCTCATTGTTTCGATGATGGTCTGAGAACTTTGAAAACACATTCTTGATGTGGCTTTTACCTTGGAACTTTTCAAAATTCAAAATAGGGTTTTCCCCTCGAGTTGGTAGCACGCCCTATGCAGAAATGATGATTTGTGCTAATAACAATGGTTGAGTTGGTAGTGCTTTCAGTACAAAAGTAACTAGATGCACTACGAACTCATAATCATGAAGAATAATGATAGAAAAAACGTCAAATCATGATTTGAAAGACAAATGATGACTCATTATGGACAAAAAACGGCTTACATGACCCACGCCACACCTTTAGGAAAGAAATGACTTATCTTTTGACCAATATAACCTAGGACAATGACCATGATAACCACTTAGTCATCTATCAACCTCATGTGACATGACTCAAAATTGATGACTAGAATCAATGAAGGACACACTTTATTGAATAACTCAAAAGACTAAAAACTCAATTAATCACCTAAGACATAAATAAAAAATGATTTTTTATTGGGAGATAACAAGAGACTTAGTATTTTTGAGATTACAACCCTACAAATAGTCTTCACTGAAGAAAACTGGTGCAAAAAAACTAAAACCACATTTTTGTGTCCCCCACAGGGTGACTCGAAGATTTAATGAGGTACCTTATGATTTTTAGTTACTTGAGGGAAGTAAGATCCACAATGTGTTTCATGTTTCGTGCCTCAAGAAGGGATTGGGACAACATGTCACTTCTTCAAAAGATTTACCCCCATTATATGAGGAGGGTTTAGTGTTGGTTCCTGAGGAGGTCCTGGAGGTCCAATAGAGGAAATTGTGTAACAATATGATCCGAGAGTACCTCATCGGATGGAGGGATTCACTAGTAGAGGATGCCACATGGGAAGGTGAACAGATCTTGTAGCATCCTAACTTGCAGTTGCTTGAGTACAAATAATCTCGGGAAGGGAGGAATCTAATGCCCCCTTCCAAATAAGTACTCTAGGATATTGACGTAATATCCTAAGTGATTCTTGTAGGCTATAGTGAGTGGAAGAAAAGAAAATTAATTAATTATTTAATGTCATCGGAGTGGGAAAGCAATCCTTTTTAAAAGTGACATTGAGTAATTAATTGAAAAAGGTGTTTTAAGTGACTTTGATCTTATAAAGTCACTTTAATTTATTAAAAGGGTAAAAGGGTTAGCAAAAGTGTGAACGAGGAAATAAAAAGGGAATGAGGGCACCCTCTCTCATTATGCATTGTTATTTTCTAAAAACAAATTTGAGGAGATCTTGTGGCTTTTGGTTCTTGGGACCAAAAACCCTAGAGAAGAAGATTGGTTTCGATGGTGAGACCATCAACCCTAGCTAGTTGTAGAGAAAAGATCACTCATATCTTTTCATTGTACTTCATCGTGACGGAGTTTGTCATTTTGGCGGTGGATTTTTCTTGTTTGTGTCTGAGTTTTGATTGTGATGGGGTTGNCTACCTGGTGGATTCTTAGTTTCTTAAGAGGACCGAGTTACCTTGTTGCTAGATCGAATCTTTGCAATGGGGCCCAAGTTATTCACTATTGGTGGGCGATTTCATTTGATGGGGCATAGATTTGGTAGCTGGGTTGAGTTCCCTTACCTTAGGGATGAGTTACATCTCTTGTGGGATGAGTTGCTTGTTGTAGGCCAATTTATTTGTTGGCTGAGTTGAGATACACTTAGCTTGGGTCATTTTCTCTTCAGGAAGGTGAATTATCCCTGTAGAGGTCGAGTTGTGAGTGTGAGAGGACAAAATACCTCTTGTGGGATGAGTTCATTGTTATTGTGTCCATTTTCCTTTGGTTGGGAGAGTTATTACATAACTGGGCCAAGTTGAGGTTGTGTAGGACTGGTTATTATTACAACTACAATAGATACTTGTTTATTCTATCCTTTGTGCCATCCAATTCTGCTGTTGTTCAAGAATTTGTTTTGAGTTTCCTCTTGATGTGCTAGTCCAATTTTAAATTTTAAACAAGCTAATAAAATGGCTATATTAATTGTTTTTTATTGAATCATTTTTTGTATACTTGAATGATACTATATTTGTCTTGTGTCCAGTGTTTGGAAACATTGCAAATTGTTTTTCAAAACTACTAAGACAAAAAATACACAAAAACATATCCAAACAACCATCATAAAACATAATAATAACAGTAAACCAGGGTGTCCAACCATGGAATAGAACCTACAACCTACGTGTTTGACAAAATTGATCACCTAGAAATACACATACATTGATACAACAGTAAGGAAAATTGTGACAACAGTAGGTAGGGACATTACAAAGATCTTATTCATATGTTGTTGGAGGAATCCCTCACGTGACAGAGGGGTGAAATGATGGAAATTTTTTCCCAAATCCTTCAATGCCTGTCGACTACAGAAGACATGTCTTCATCAAGAATCCACTTTGGAGGAATCTCCCCTTTCAAGGTACAAGTTAAATTTCATATTCCTTTGTTTGAAGGTTACCTAGATGAGGATGCTTTGGAAAAGTGGTTAAATCTACTAGAAGCTTATTTCTCTTTCCATAGTTTTTCTGATAGGGAAAGGATCACCTTTGCACTCATTAAGGCTATCCCCCATGTCAAAAGTTGGTGGGATAATTACTATGAGAAAAATTCCACAAAGGAGTCTGAAATGTTTGAGGTTAAACCCACTTGGGATTCGTTTATGGATGTTGTTAAGGAACAATATTACCATGTTGGAAACTATGATGGCCGGTACATGAAATGGACCAGATTGCATTAGGAGAGGAATAAACAGTGTCAGAGTTCACAAATACCTTCTATACATTGTGCACCAAGTTGGGTATCAAAGACTTCGAGCAACATCTAGCTCTAAAATACCATTGGGCACTACATAGGTACATCCAAAAAGAAATGGATTTTCTAGAAATTTCTTCACTGGGAGCCACTTATCGATATGTTTTCAAAATGGAGCATACGTTTAAGAAACTAAATAAGTCGGAGTTCAGGTCTACAAATATGAAACAACTGATGTATGGTAAAGGTATCCCTAACTCACTGAATAGCCAACCTTAAGATAACCAGTCCAAGTCATAGGAAAAAAAGAGTATCACAAAGATGGATAAGGATACTAGGAAGTGGTGCAAATTCCACAAAAGACCTTGGAAAAACACCAATGAATGTCGCTCGAAACATTCATTGGTGGTTGAGATCAAAGATAAAGAGCCAAACCTTGACTTAGACTTTGATTCAAAAAATAATAAAAGGAAACAAAACATCGATGCATAAACCACTACCACCATCATGACCACAACAATCTAACCAGAAGAGCCATAGGATCTTGAGGAGGGGGAGAACCTCTTCCATTCATAGATGTGGGTGAAGGGGACCCCATTACATTTAATTACTGATAGAAAAATCCAAAAGAACCTAATATCAACAGAGGTCCTCAAGTAGTTGGTGTTGGTTGTGCAGCCTGATTATCTTCGTGATTCAGAGGTCTCTGTTTTTAGTCGTGTTTATAATCCATGAAGACTGTACAACCTACAATACTATAAAACCATCCATGTGGTGGGGTTGTAGGGGGTGATTTCCCCCCTTGTGGGGTCTAGGGGCCAACGGGGTTTCCAGGGTGAATCCCCCGAAGGAAAAACTTCCTTGCAAAATATTGTAATTCCGTAGTCAATTTGGATCATTCATTATAAGGTCGCAGATGTTGGGCCCTTCATTTTTGGTTTGAAGTTGCAAGGGGGACTATAGTCCCAATTTTTGTCAAACATGAATTGCACAAGCTACAAATGAGTTGGACAATGGAGCAAGTAAAAAAACATAAATCAATTACGAAAAGGGACAATGCAACGCCAACAAGGCAAAAAAAGTTACAACAAAAAAAGAACAAGAAAGCATGCAGAGCCCAAAGCCAGAAGATCCCACTCAACCTATATATGAGATGCATATTATTGTAAAAGGGTTGGGTTTTTTCTGTTATTGTTGGGTATGGTTGGGTGTAGTTTCTTGTTTGTAAGGGTTTTTCATAGATGGTATAGAGTGTGCAGATAGACAAAAGGTTATGTGACTGTAACTTGTATACATTTTGGGGAAAAGGATAGTTAGAGATCTGTGACATGAGTCCGTAGCCAGATGTTTGTAACAGAGTAATGATTTCTATCTCTGAGATTGTATCTGAGAAGCTTTGTTGATAATATATAAAGAAGGACCTAAAATTTTGAAATTACTGTGTCATTGTGTGTGCATGATTATGAATTGTTTCCTTACAATACTTCTTTATGTTTGATAAGATAAATATGTTATCTCTGTGTAAAAATGCTTCGCAACTTGAGTGTCTTTATTTCCAGTATGAGTGATTTCAGATTAGTTTTGTGGTTATTCTATCTTGTGTAAGATTATGGTGACTCTTGAATATTCTGGAAACCCACCTAATTATTCTCCTTTCCCTTCCCTATATTTCTATCTTGGTTGCGATTTGGGTGAGACTTCTTCTCTTTGGAGGAGATGAAAATGCTAGTGCTCTAGACTACTCGGTGCCTTTTGTTGGTAACCTAAGAAGGACCTAGTTTTGAACAATCCCACGCCAACAAAATGGTTCCATTGTTGGGCCCTGTCTTAAAAGTGAACCTGTAGGGGGAGTGCTTCCACGGATTCACAGATCTGATATTCACCAGTGGTGGGAGAAAAATTGTGACACCTTCATATGGAAAGAAGCGAAGTTGAGAGGAAAATATGTGAAAGATACACGTGAGGTTGTCTTTTACTCAGAAATATCGAGCGACCAGTACGAGATATTCTGGGTTAAGTTCCCAGAAGAAATTTTCCACTGGTTAGATAGGCTCCAAGAAGCTACGGAATTCCAAGAATGAGTCGAGAAGACCTACATTTGGGATATAGAAAAGATCACATAAATTCATCGACTAGATTGTCTGGTAACACAAGCGATCGATTTCTGGGTCAATACCACATTAGAAGGATACATTATTGAGTTTTCAGCTAAGAATCATTAATATTTTTCACGGGAAGAAGAGGATTTCAAGAAAGATGCAAGGGGAAGACAGTTGAGAGAAATTCCCCTATGGATTAATTTTTTCTTGATGGAGGAGGGGATACTGACTATGTCCCCAACTGAGATGGTAGTGTAAACACCCTCGCTTTGGGTGGGGTGAGTTTGGGGTGGAGTCATGGCCTGAGAGAGGGGAGAGGGTTCTTTGAAAAATGAGGGAGAAACAAGAAATGGACTCAAGAGATGAGCAAGCCTTGAAAAGAGCCTCCATAGTTGAGAAGTGGTGGCATAGTAAGATAAATAAAGAAGTAAAATAGTCTGAGAAGTTGCAGAAATAAGTCAGACCAGAAGAAGTCGAGGAAGGACAAATGGAAGAGTTATGAAAGATGAGAAGACAACAAAGTTTGGCCAGTCAAAGATTAAGTGAGAGAGAAACCTAGAGAGAAAGAAGTCCCCAAGAGGTTGGGAAAGAAAAAGAAGGTGTAGAAGCACAGTAAAAGGAAGTTGACATGGATCTTGAAGAAGAAAGAGAAGATTCAGCCCCGATTCCAAGAAATATCAGGAATCCGACTGAAGAGACCGCTCTAGAGGATGATAATGAGACCCGCCAAATCAAAGAAAATTGCCCTGAAGCCAGTGGCACCAGCCCCGAATGATCCAGATGGATATCCGTGGCCACCCACCTTCTCCAACTGGAACAAAACATGTTTCTGGCAATTTTGGTAATTTACTATTTTTAGCAGTTTTTAACTTCGAGGGCCATTTTGAGGCCCTAAACGATGTTTTTTGAGAAAACAGGGAGAAACATGGATCGTAGATCATATTTCTCATCCAACAGTTGTATTCCTTGGATATATCTTTCCAACGAGCTATCATACACCTAAAACAGAGATCGTATGCAAAAGTTACGACCCCAGGAAGTTGATACACCAACTTACCCAAACAGAACCCACATGACTTTTGGCGCTTCATCTCCCAGGGTTAGGTTTTTGGACGTCTAGGGTTTTTGTCATTCCTTCTTATTGTAAAAAAGGCCTTCAGAGCTTCATTGTAATATTGTTCTCACAGATGCGAGTAGCCATCACATCTCTTCTCAGAGATAAGCTACCACCATTCTAGCGAGTCTTTCACTCTGTATTGTTACAATCTCTGTACATTTCTTTCATTAATAGAAATCGTATATTACTATATATCAACGACTCTTGTTTTATTTCCACTATATCTCTGTTATATTGTTGTCTCTCTTGCAATATTTCTAAATATTTCTGTGATATATCTCCGCTCTCATTTCGTGCCAAAAATAATTCGGATCAGTGGTATCAGAGCAAGCTGCTCTTGATCGTTTTTCAGTGCATGTCCCCGACGAGGTCTGAGTATAGCAAGTCTGGTATCAAGCTTATCTCTCTTGAGGACAATTGCTCTCACACACCCAAGAAACCCTCAATGGTGGAAGAAAATAAAAATGATGGAGCAGACGATCCTATCAGTCTATTGCTTGAGCAAGTTCTCACACGATAGAGGGACGAAATGATGGAGATTTTTTCCCATATCCTTCAATGCCTCTCGATAGCATCAGGTGCATCTTCATCAAGCGACCACTTTGGAGGCACCTCTCCTTTCAAGGTACATGTTAATTTTGATATTCCCATATTTGAAGGTCAAATAGTTGCAGATGCCCTAGATAAATGGTTAAATCTGCTAGAAGGTTATTTCTCTGTTCATAATTTTTCCGACAAGGAAAAGGTCACCTTCACACTCCTTAAGGCTCTCCCCCATGTCAAACATTGGTGGAAAAATTACTGGGAGCAGAGTTCCACAGAGGATTCTGGAATATATGGGGCCGATCCCACTTGGTAATTTTTTGTGGATGCGGTAAAGGAACAGTACTACCCTATTGGCGACTATGAGGACCAATACATAAGATGGACCACACTACAGCAAGAGAGGGGCCAATCAGTTCTGTAGTTCACCAATAGCTTCCATACCTTGCACACCAATATGGGTATCAAAGACTCTGAATGACATTTGGTTCTGAAATACCATGGGGCTCTACATAGATACATCCAAATTGAAATGGATTTTCTGGACATCTCATCACTCGGTGCTACCTATCGATATGATGTTAAAATCGAGCAGAAATTTAAGCACCAGAATGAACGGAAGTTCGGGTATGCAAATCCACAACAACCAAAGTATGAAAAAGACAGTCCTAACAAACAGTCTCCCGAAAACCAGTCCAAGCCATAGGAAAAGAAGGGTAACGGGAAGACAAAGAAGGACACTGGAAAATGGTGCGATTTCCACAAAATCCCCTGGCACAACACTGATGAATGTTGCTCAAAACAGTCATTGGTGGCTGAGATCAAAGACAAGGAGTTGAACCCTGGTTCAGAATCTGATTCTGAAAATGCTGGTAAAAGACAGATCATTGACATAGACCCCACTGCTATTATCGTGACTGCAACAATTCAACCAGAAGAACCAACAGATCCAGAAGAGGGGGAGCACCTTTTTCATTCATATATGTGGGTGAAGGGGACCCCACTACATTTTATTGTTGATAGTGGAAGCCAAAAGAACCTCATCTCAGTAGAGGTCGTCAAACAGTTGGGATTGTCGACAACACCACATCCGCAACCATACAACATCGGGTGGCTTCGCCAAGGATTAGATCTTTGTGTCAACCAGCAGTGTTGATTGTCATACAGCATCCAACCCTTCAAGGATGAGGTATTATGTGATGTTTCCCCACTGGATTTCTATGATTTTCTCTTGGGCCAGCCATATATGTGGAAACACCATGCTATCTATGAGTCTCAACCCTGTAGTGTCATTATTACTCTAGGGGGTCATCTCTATAGGATACCAGAGGTAGTTCCAACTACTACCCCACCTAAACAGTGCCGCAAAGTAGTATCTCATACTACAAAATTCATCTTCTCCATAATCTGTTCAAAAGGGGAACAAAAGGATACTGCAACCACTACAGCCTCGGCCCAAGCACCTTCTATCCACCAGAAGC
>SNQJ01S0007248.1:53583-75553 GCA_010110895.2 Picea sitchensis | reverse complement strand
ACTACAGCCTCGGCCCAAGCACCTTCTATCCACCAGAAGCAGGTCGACAAGGTTGCAACAAAGCACAAAGATTCCTTCTACACATAGTCACCTCATGTAGCCAGATTGGTTAAAAAGGTCCAACCCTTCCATCCACAAGTTCGTGACGACCTTCAACAAACCAAGCAGCGCGATGGTTCAACAAGGCAAGAAACTCACCAAGTTTCAAATTCAGCAATTGCTTTCCCCTCTCCCCCAGGAACTCAACGCAATGGAGAACATTGAAGGAGGATTGATCCAGGTGGATATCGGTGGCCACCCACCTTCTCCAACTGGCCCAAAACATGTTTTTGGCAATTTTGGTAATTTACTATTTTTAGCAGTTTTTAACTTTCAGGGCCATTTTGAGGCCCTAAACGATGTTTTATTAGAAAACGGGGAGCAACATGGATTGTAGATCATTTTTCTCATCCAAAAGTTTTATTCCTTGGATATATCTTTCCAACGAGCTATCATACACCTAAAACGAAGATCGTATGCAAAAGTTACGAACCCGGGAAGTTGATGCACCAACTTACCCAAACGGGGCCCACATGACTCTTGGCGCTTCATCTCCCAGGGTTAGGTTTTTGGATGTCTAGGTTTTTTGGCATTCCTGCTTATTGTAAAAAGGTGTTTAGAGCCTCATTGTAATCTTCTTCTCACATATGTGAGTAGCCATCACATCTCTTCTCAGAGATAAGCTACCACCATTCTAGAGAGTCTTTCACTCTGTATTTTTACAATCTCTGTACATTTCTTTCATTAATAGAAATCGTGTATTACTGTATATCGGTGACTCTTGTTTTATTTCCGCTATATCTCTATTATATTGTTGTCTCTCTTGCAATATTTCTAAATATTTCTATGATATATCTCCGCTCTCATTTCATGCCAAAAATAATCTGGATCATCGAATCACCCATACCCCAAGTGTATTCTATACAAGTGGTAAATTCTATACTACCTTCTTATGCTATTTATGTTCTAGTACAGTCAGTTAGTCAGTCACAACTGGGAATCATGAATACTGGGAGGATATTGGGATCCTCTGGTAGATCGCAACCAAGACCGTTAGGTTTTATCTTGGTAGAAGCAGTAATATCAACAATGGTTGGTAATGCGGGAGGTTCAATTTCTCGATACCGAGAATTTCGGGGTAAGGTGAATCGGCTTTGGAATATATCCAGAAGTTTAAAGATTCTATAGGGAGGTTAGTGCATCTAATCCATGAATAACATCAAAGAGAATGGTATATCTAGGGATTTCTACTTCTGACACAGATTCCGTTAATGCAACAACGGATAGCCACTCTAACAGATGCCTTGGAACAATCAATGAATATTGAAGCCATGGCAAGATATCTGGGGAGCCTGAAAGAGACAAGATCCCCAACAGATGCAAATTTGGTGCAAGTACAAGGGAAAATATCAATGCTTACAGAGAATATTCAAGAATTGACGATACCCATACCAGGATGACCGCAAGTCTAGTGTACCAAATGTTACATAGAAGGACATCTGGTGAATGGATGTCCATAGATGAGGGGAAGGGGAACTCCTCAGAATATGATGGGACCCTCACCAGGACCCATAGGAGGAGTTGCACAAGTATCCGTGAATTTACCATTCCATACCCCAACCCCATACAATGCTTTTCTAGGTAATCAAGCACCACCATCAGTTGAGTATTGCGAGATTTGTTGAATCCATGGGCATGGGCCGAGATAGTTCCCCATTATTCAGAAGTATTCAAAATTACCGAATACTGTGCATTGTGAGTTTTACGCATCTACCACCCATGCTACAAATCAATGTATAGCGTTGGATGCAGTTACAGACAGACTGGATCAGACATCATTCAAGGTGAATAAAACCCCTTAGGGACCGGGAAGAGGTCGAAGAGGGGGAGTTGGAGGAGAATTTATAGGAGGAAGGACTAGGGGAAGAGGACCAAGTAAATGCTACAACTGTGATGAACAAGGCCACATGGCTAGAGATTGTCCTCATCTAAGACGACCATGGTGTTCTCACTATAGAACCAATGGGAATGCAACTGAAGACTACCCAGAACTAATTGCAAAATGGGAAGATCGGGTACGTCGACGAGGATCTAATCTCATCAGTTCATAGATAAAGAGAGTTATTAGAGGAAAACTTCCCAACCTTAACATTGTTACTCGAGGAGGGGAAAAAATGGCCCAAATGATGATAATTTACCTCAGATCCAAAATGCAGCACTTAAGGAAAACATGTATGATACTTTGAAACAAAAGATATTTTTTAAAAATTCCATATAAGTATTTTAAAATATCCTTGGCCCTGATATGCAAGAAAAACCCCCTCAGACCATCATTTACGCTAGGATCGCGCAAGTCCCTGCTTCACCCCCTACACCCAAAAACCCTTTAGTCCCGATGAGACAACCTGAGTAGCCACAAAATGTTGTGGACCTTTGGTTTCAACTATTTTCTGATATTCTTGGGAATGACTAGTTGACAGAGAAGTTGCATAATGCACTATACCTAGTTCTAGGAAATGAGGAATCTCCATAAACTATAATAAGGACTAATATTCCAGAGAAGAATACTCGGAGAGTATAGAGAAAGAATGTATGGACTGGAAAAGAGATTGGATTAGCATCCCAGCTAGATGAGTTTGAGATTAAGGATGTTATGTTAGATCTAGGATCTGATGTTAATATACTGCCTAAAAATACTTGGGAATCTTTAAGAAAACCCTAATTGACATATTCCTCAATCCAGCTAAGAATGGCCAATCAATATTGTATTTTTCCAATAGGAGGACTGGAGAATGTGGAAATAGATGTTGCGGGAGTGAAGACTGTAGCTTATTTTGAGGTGATCGAAATCATGGGAGATAAGGACGCATATCCGTCAATACTTGGTATTGATTGGGATTACAACAACTATGCAATGATTGACCTAAATAAATACACTATGAAATTTGAGGTAGAAAGAATAAAAGTAGTTCAACCCTTGGATCCATATGTATGCCCTTGATACACGGAGCCAACAGACAAAAATATGGAGGGAGAAGATGTGGATTAGTTGTACAATGTAACAACATGAATGAGAGAAGAATACATAAATCCTACTGCCGATGGATCAGTAACTTGGAGGAGCATACAATCAGTGGACAAAGATTCAGAACTGGCATTTGAAAGTTGGCAACAAGGTTCATATGAAATATTTTCAATAAGATGCACAACTTGCCAGAGCAACCAGATGGGGAAATGAGGTCAGAGAACACCCGATATATGCTGGTACTTTAGAACTTGACAATTTTCTGGTTAGCATGGAAGAAAAGATAGCGGAGGATCAAAGGATCTTAGTGTTGGACTTAGCCCTCCAGGAAACCCCTTCCATATGGTAGATGTTGACCTTTGACCAAGTTTTGGGAGATCCTTGGTCAAGTTTGACCTATTTTGGGACTTTGACAGCTTGTTGAAGGAGGAGCTCAAGACGAAGAAGAGATCATGGGATCTCGACCCCTTTTTGGGTCCTTTTTGGGATTTGGGATTATGTAACGGGTATGGGTTGTTGGCCCATGGGTTTACCCATGTTTAGGATTATTTTGTAAAGAATAAATAGATGTCTAGGCTATGTAAGAAAAGGGGAAAGCATGCTAATTTCTAGAGAAGATATGCATATCTGTGTGATATTGGGCTAAGTGATAGATCTTGTGATTGAAGGGTTGTAAGTGCTCTGTGCATACTGTGTGAGATTTGCAGAGCTAAGTGCAAGTCATTGTAAGAAGCTGTGGAAGGCTGTGTGCTTAGATCTACTTGGGGAAGGAGGTCCAGCGAGATGCGTAGATCTCCTGCCCTATGCAGAGTAGGGTTTTGAGGCTCTATGCATGTAACCTATTGAAGAAGCTAATAAGAAGAAGAGTTGGTGCACATAGCCCTAGGGTGGGGGTGAACCACATATATGTTGTGTTTCTCTTCTTTGTGCCAAGTGTTGATGTGTTTATGTCTTTACTTGCTAAGTGCTTTGATATATATAGATAGATATGTTTATGCTTTGTGCTAATGATGTATATGTGTTAGCGCCAATTCTTGCAAGGAGGTGTTTCTCTCCGATTTCAGGCCCTTGGTGTAAATGCATAGAAATGGGGTTTAAAAACCCATCAAATTAATTTTATTCAAAGGCTGCAGTCATGAGTGCCAAGTGCAACACACAAAAGGAGTCCATTTCGGGCTTAAAATCAAGCAAGCGAGCATTTTGTTTTCAATGTCGAGGATCCACAGATGGAGCAAATTGACGGTCATCGGGTAAGCTTGAGTCATGGAGTTGCACGACGTTTAGTGCATGGGCTGATCTCTTATGGCCAAAGTCATGAAATCAGCATGGTCGTCTGATCCAGTTGGGATACATGGCTCCTGATCAGGCTCGGTCACAATTTTGGCTAATGGGACTTCAAAAGACATGGGGTCTCTCATCCATTGCATTGGGAAACTCTGAAACAAGAAATGTAAAATCCCCCAGGAGCTGTTTTGGAATTCCGGCTACCGGGACTTTGAAATACAAGGGGTCTCTCCTCCACTGCATATGGAATCGCCAAAACATGAAATTTAAAATCCCCCAGGAGTTGTTTCGGCATTCCGGATACCGTGACTTTGAAAGAAAAGGGGTTTCTCCTCCAGTTCATCTAGAATCGCTGAAACGCGGAATGTAAAATCCCCCAAGAGCCGTTTCGGCATTCCGGCTACCAGGACTTTGAAATATAAGGGGTTTCTCCTCCACTGCATATGGCATCGCCAAAACGCGAAATGTAAAATCCCCCAGGAGTCGTTTCGACATTCTAGCTACCGGGACTTTGAAATACAAGGGGTCGCTCCTCCACTGCATCTGTAATCATTGAAATGGGAAATGTAAAAAGTGGCTTTGAAGATAGGTGCAGGGTCATGGCCCGTGGTCACTTGGGGTGATAGAAAGAGCGACGCAAAGGGCCAAAGTGCTGGGTTTAGTTGCAGGAGGCATCACCGTGTTCTCCAGTTGCCAATTCAACTCGGCCTCGATCCTGATCCTTGCTAGAGGTAAATAAAGGTAGGAGGAAGTGGTTGAAACCTCGCCTCACTCCTTAAATGTAAGGCGTGGAGTTTCTGGCAAGTAGTTTGCCCAAGATCATCCTATGTGCAGGTTTTCCTAAAGTATCCATGTCGATTTGATGTCCTCGTCTAACCAGAGGATCCCACACACGCTAGTTTGGACTTTAATGTCTCAGCTACCTTCCTGCTGCCAAGGTGGTGAATTTCTTTGAGTGTATATACTCAGTTTTTGTATTTGTGTCATCATGGATGGTAGAGCAGAGCTCCTAACTGTAATGTTTTAATGAAGCACTGGTTTTCCTGGCTATGTATCCGCATATGAAATTTTCTTGTTCAATGTAAGGAAACTCTCTTTTTCATCTAGTTTCCATCACATATTAAAAGGGTTCATGATTGATTGATTCACATGAATCATCGTGATTGTGTTATGATAAAGGATTTATTATAACGCTGTTATGTTCTTTTATTGTTTCTTCTTTTGAATATAAGAGGTTCTTGTGTTCAAAGTTTTGTTCTACAGGCTATTGGAAGCTCGATGCCTACAACAAGCCTTCGCATTTCCTCACAGAAGTCTTCCTCCTACTCACCCTTATTACGACTTACTGTCTGAAATTAAACCAAGACCTCATCTACTTGTGCATGCCTGGCCTAGTTTCTGAGTTAGAATGATATTGTTTTGAGTTTACTTCCATTAATCACCCTTTATCAACAAATAGTGACATAAACTGATGGGCATCAGGCTTACTCTTGCTCCAATCCAGGAGTGACTTATGACGCCAACATTTCTAGCACTGTTGCTGGGGACGAAGTTGAAAATTTTCCCTGGGATTGAACGACATCGAGCCTCTGATTTTGAAGGTGCATTAGGCATCAAAGCCCTACGAGATTTCTACTGTGCACCTGGCGACTCCATTGTGATGACTCCACTATGGCCAACCTATTGTTTTAGTTGTGGCTTCCAGAGGTAGACACACGTGGTCCCATCTACAACTGCCTCTAGCTACACCTAAAGCTGATCCAGAGGTGAATATCAGAAAAGGAAAGGCCTTTGAAGGAGAAACTTCCATCGCTGAACCAGGTAATTTTCCATCTCCTTCTATAGAAACTCCATTTTCTTCTTCTCATCTTCCTAGCATACCTTTTTTTGAAGTTTCCCGTTTCCTGAATTTCGGAAGTGTTCCTACTGATTTTTCCCCTCCTGGTCTAGGATTGGAGGGAGAAATCCTTGTCACTCCCCTCTCCCCTTCAGCTGTACCTTGGCATAGACCCAGGACCATAGAATATTTCCCCACCCCTAGCTTTACCACCCCTCCTCTTATTACTGTTGTTGCTACTGCATAGAGAGAAGCATCTGCTGACTCAAGCCCCTTATCCTTCTCTCTGAATCCCCCATTGTTCCCCCTTCCACCTGGAAGCTCATTTCCAGTATCCCCTGTTTGAGCTACTTCTCCTCCAAGTTCTCCTCCACCTAATATTCCTATGGCAGGAGCAAATCCCCCCATGAATAGGATGGAGGCTATAATAGCTGCTAGGTATTCTCCCCTTTTGTTACCACATTCTTTCAATGCCCTTCCAACAGATGGCTACCTTAAGCAGCTGCAGAAGAACACCTTGAAGCCTTTTACAGTTTTACAGATGATCATGTTATCATGCATGCAGATGTATGGATGAGGATTTTTGTCCATAGCCTTGAAGGCAAGGCTAGAAAGTGGTTTAGGGCCCTGCCTACTTGATCTATCGATGGGATTGAGGCTTTGGATAGTGCCTTTTTGAGACAGTGGGGAGACAAAAAAGACTTCATGTATTACACGACAGAGTTTGGGTCTTTGAAGAGAAAGGATGGAGAATATGTATCTAACTTCTCCAAGAGATTCAATAAAATGTACAATAAGATCCCCACTAAGATAAAGTCCTCAGAAGCCTCTGCTAAAATCACTTATTCTAGCACTTTTGATCCTGATTTCTGCCTCCTATTGAGGGAAAGGAGAACAACTACTCTAGCTCACATGCAGGATGCAGCCATGGAAGTAGAATCTAACATATTGGCTGTTGACCGACTCAGGAATAAGGCTGATAGAGAAATATCTAGGAAGAGACTTGAAACCTCCCCATCCAATTCCTCTCCCCTTCCCCTTCAGATGGACAAGGTAACTAAAGTGCTAAAATTACTTTTGGCTAGAATGGAAAGGTGGGAGTTAGAAGGGAAGCCCATGTACATAAATCCCTAAGATACTGATAACATAGGCTTCAGGAGGCCTAGAAACAATGTGCCACAGGATTTGCCAAGGGAACAAAGGAGAAAAGACAGAGATGATCAGAGGATTCAAACCCCTCTCCAAAATAACCTAGTTTTTCATGAAGAAGGAGAGGAGATAGATGAGCTCGACGCTGAAATTCACTGTATTGAAGAAACTTCCCCTTTTCCCCATTTGACTCAATCTACATATGAAGAATCCCTTATGAACATTCAAATCAGTGAGTTGAGTAAAGGGGAAAAGGCCAACAACACTCCTAATAGATACCATCTTAGGTCAAAGAAGAAAGAAGGGAATTTTGATAGCCATGATCAGCCCCTCATAGCGGAAAGGCCTGCTAAACCTACAACAATCACTACTAAAGAAAAGAAAACTCAGAATACTTCGCCAACAACCAAAGAACCTGTCTCTGAGGTAAGGGAAGCTCCTAAGCCTCTTTCCTCCTTTAGTTTTGNGAGAACGAAATTCAAAAGATTAGAATTCCCGTACCCCTCTCAGAACTAGTTAAAAATAAATATTTCAAAAGGTCCCTCTCCAAACTACTACAATCTGAGTCCCCCCAGCCTTCCACAAACTTAGTAAATCTTCAAGATGAAAAGATAGTAGTCATCCTAGGTCGCATGGTAGAAGACAAAGATGATTCATCCCCTCCCTTCTACACATCCTTGAACATACATGATAAGGTGTTGCATAATTGCCTCATGGATTCAGGAGATTCCCACAACCTTATGCCGAAAATAGTCATGGAAGAATTGGGACTGGAAGTAACAAAGGCTTATCATGATTTGTACTCTTTTGATTCAAGGAGGGTGCAATGCCTTGTAGTCATAAAAGACTTGGTGTTCTCTTTATTTCAGCTGCCAATGAAGAGTGTGGTCATGGACATTGTAGTAGCTGATGTTCCCCCCAAGTTCGGCATGCTGTTGTCAAGATCTTGGATTAAAAATCTTGGAGGAACATTACAAATGGATCTCACATATGCCACCATTCCAGTATTTGGAGGGGAACATAGAAGGTTGTACAAAGAAGCTCATTTGGCCTACATTGTTGGTGTTGAATTACACCCCACCAATCATCCTATCTTTTCACTTGACACTAATTTGGCATCTAGTTTATTGCAGCTCACTGATACTCCTGAGGCCCCTTTTCAAATCAGAAAGCAACCCATATTTAATCATGAGATACCTCCTCCAACCACCTCTATTTGGAAGATGTTCTTTGGTGGAGCTTCTTCTAGCGAAGGCACTGGCGCTAGAGTGGTTTTTGTGTCACCTGGTCAGGAAACCATATCCTTGTCATACAAGCTAGAATTTGAAGCTACCAATAATGTGGAAAAATATGAGGCTCTTGTTCTGGGTTTAAGGGTTGCAAAAGAAATGGGAATTGAGGAGGTAGTAGTGTTCGAAGATGCTGAGTTGATAATCCAACAAGTCAAAAATTCTTATTGGGCTAAGAATCCTTGGCTCAGGAGTTACAAAAATGAGGTGTGGGACTTGATTGATAATTTCTTCTCAGCTTTCAACATTTCTTTTATTCCAAGAGAGGAAAATACTTTGGCTGATTCCTTAGCTGTCTCAGCTAGTCTGTTCAGGATCCCTTTGCCGCCTAAGATCAAATATGATGTTGAGATAAGATATAGGCCATCTGTTTCAAACAATATCAAGCATTGGAAGGTATTCAAAGATGATCTTGAAATCAAAAAATTTCTTTAGTCTTTCGATGAGTTTTCTGCATTGCACATCGATCAAGATCCTAATCTCGAAAGTCACCCTCACCTTGAGGTATTTTTAAATAAAATTTCTAATCACCATATTATTCATCTGACTAGCAATCAAATTCCGAAGGGACTAGTCCCTTTAGAAAGACTGTTCAATGGGAATGATGTGGCAGTAAAGGGTAGGTTTTCAAATGGAGATGTTGATACAGCGGAGTGAAACATCGACACACAGGAGGAGCCTAAGTTTGTCAAGTTGTCAAGTAGTTTGACCAAAGAGAAAATGGTTGAATATACCGAGTTATTAAGAGAATTTTCTGATGTGTTTGCACGGACCTATGAAGACCTCAAGACATATGACACATTTTTCATTGAACACAATATCCCACTGAAGGAATAGGCTAATCCATTTAGGTAGAAGCTAAGATAGATAAATCCCATGTTGTTGCCTGTCATGGAGAGAGAAGTGAAGAAGTTGTTAGATGCCCAAATCATTATCCCCTTGAGATATTCTGAGTGGGTGGCCAATTTGGTCCCAGTGAGGAAGAAAAGTGGAGAAATCGGTCTCTGTGTTGATTTCAGGAACCTGAACAGGAGCTCAAAGAAAGACAACTATCCCTTGCCCAACATGGAACACATATTGCAGAGGGTAACTGGTGCATCTAGGATATCCACGATTGATGGTTTTTCTGGCTATAATCAAATATCAGTCATGCCTGAGGACAGAGAAAAAACAACCTTCACCACTCCTTGGGGCACGTTCATGTATGCCAAAATACCTTTTGGATTAATGAATGCAGGAGCAACATTTCCGCGAGCCATGGACATAGTCTTCCTTAGGGAGAAAGATCAGTTTGTGGTGATCTATCTAGATGACATCACAATCTTCTCCAGGTCTGATATAGAGCACTGTTGTCACTTGAGGAAAGTTTTCTTGAAATGCCGGAGGTTTGGCCTTTCCTTAAATACCAAGAAATATTTGTTTGCTATGAAGGAGGGGAGGTTGTTAGGCCATATAGTATCAGCAGAGGGAGTGAGAATTGATCCCAGCAGGGTAGAGACAATTCAGACCCTATCACTTCCCAGGTCTAGAAAGGAAGTCCAGGCTTTTTTAGGAAAGATTAACTTTTTGAGGAGGTTCGTCTAACATTTTTTCGAGTTGGTGAAACACATCACAACCATGCTCAGAAAGGGAAATGAAGTAAAATGGACTGCTAAACCCAGGGAATCTTTTGTCCAAATAAAAAGGGCATTGACTGAGGCACTTGTGCTGATCAGTCCTGATTATTCCAAGGATTTCCTGGTTTTTTCTTTTGCTTCTTTTGATACAGTAGCAACGGTCTTACTACATAAAAATGAGGAATAGCGAGAGCAACCCATTTCCTTCTTCAGTAAGGAATTAAGAGATGCAAAAATCAGGTATGAGATCATGGAGAAGTATGCCTATTCCTTTTTCAAAGCTATCAAAGATTTCAGAGTCTATGTCTTGCACTCAAGAGTGACTGCATACGTTCCTTCAGCCTCTGTGAAAGACATCCTTATACAACCTGACATAGATGGGAGAAGAGGTAAATGGATTGCCAAGATCCTTGAGTTTGACCTAGAGATAAAGCCCACCAAGTTGGTTAAAGGGCAGGGTTTAGCCAAGCTGTTGGCTAAATCCAACTGCAAGGCCTTGGGGGTTAGATTCCTCAATGCTTTCTCAGAAAATCAACAAGCTGAGTCATCTAGCAAAAGCTCTCAGGGTGGCTTATCACTAGCAGAATGCACCTGGTATAGAGACATTTTGTACTTTCTGCAAGAGTTGAAGCCTCCTGATGGAATGGGAAAAAGCAAGGCAATAATTTTAAAGCTCAAGGAAGTCATATATTGCCTTATTGACCAAGTCTTGTATTGGAGAGACCCTCTAGGGGTGTTTCTGAGGTGTCTGAACCCACAAGAAGCCCAAAAAGTTATGTTTGATTTCCATAGCAGCCTTTGTGGAGGGCATCATTTCTGGAAGACCACAACTCAAAAAATTCGCAGGGCTGGGTACTACTAGCCCACCTTATTCACTGATTTCTGCACAGAAGTCAGAGCTTGCATCAAATGCCAAAGGTTCTTAGGAAAGAAACAACTCAAATCTTTTCCACTAAAGCCTGTAGTAGCTTCAAAACCCTTTCAATAGTGGGGGTTGGACTTCATTGGAGAAATTCATCCTCCTTCAAGTGGTTAGCACAGATGGATCCTGACTGCAACAGACTATCTCACCAAGTGGATAGAAGCTGCCCCCACCAGGAGTGCATCACACAAAGTAATTATCAGATTCCTAGAGGATATCACAACTAGATTTGGCTGTCCTAGTAGGATTGTCACTGATAATGTTGCTTCTTTCAAGTTTGAGCCTTTGGTTAAGTTCTATGAGCAGTTCAAGATTTCACTAATTCACTCCACTCCCTATTATCCTCAAGGAAATGGACTGGCGGAATCTTCCAATAAAAGTCTAATCAAACTCATTAAAATATTATTGGAAGACAATAAGAGGGCCTAGTATTCAAAGCTCAAGTTTTCTCTATGGGCCGATCGAGTGACAACAAAGAAGTCTCTGGGTACCTCACCTTTTCAACTTGTTTATGGGATGGAGGCTGTGTTTCCCACTCAGCTCGCTTTACCTATAGAGAAATTATTTCAAGATCATGAAGGAGAGCCAGACCATATGGTCAGAAGAATTCATCAAGTGGTGGAAGTGCAATAGGTCAGGGAGTAGGTAAGGGACATAGCTCATAGTCATCAGCAAAAGATCAAGCAGGCCTTTGACAGGAATGTCAGGAAGGAGGAATTCGAGCTGGGAGATTTGGTGCTTAAGTGGGATGCACCCAGGCAGGATAGGGGAAAACACAACAAGTTTTATGCCCTCTGGATTAGGCCCTTCAAAATCTTTGAAGTATTCTTAAATAACATGTACAGGTTGCGAGATTTGGAGGGTGAAGAATTTTTTAATGGCCCAGTAAATGGGCATTTCTTGAAGAAATGTTTTGTTTGAGCCTTAGACGGCTCCTCTATTTTTTGTAAATATTGTGTTTCTATTTATTTATTTCTTAATAAATGACTCCATAGCGCAACATAAGGCAACTGGAACTATATAAGGAGTTCTTAGAGCATCGCAGGGATGACCATGGAGCCTAATGTTAGTACCAATTCTTGCAAGGGGGTGTTTCTCTCCAATTTCAAGCCCTTGGTGTAAATGTGTAGAAATGGGGTTTAAAAACCCATCAAATGTGTTTTTTTCAAAGGCCGCAGTCATGAGAACCAAGCATAGCACACAGAAGGAGTCCATTTCGGGTTTAAAATCAAGCGAGTGGGCATTTTGTTTTCAACGGTGAGGATCCACAGATGGAGCAAATCGATGGTCATCGGGTAAGATTGAGTTGTGGAGTTGCACGAGGTTTAGCGCATGGGCTCATCTCTTATGGTCAAAGTCATGAAATGATCATGGTCGTTCGATCCAGTCGGGACACATGGCACCTGATCAGGCTCGATCGCGATTTCGGCTACTGGGACTTCAAAAGACACAGGGTCTCTCATCCATTTCATTGGGAAACTGTGAAATGAGAAATGTAAAATCCCCCAGGATCCATTTCAGAATTCCATCTACCGGGACTTTGAAATACAAGGGGTCCCTCCTCCACTGCATATGGAATTGCCGAAATGCGAAATGTAAAATCCCCTAGGAGCCGTTTCGGCATTCTGGCTGTCGGGACTTTGAAATACAAGGGGTCGCTCCTCCACTGCATCTGGAATAGTTGAAACGTGAAATGTAAAAAGTGCCTTTGAAGATAGGTGCAGGGTCATGACCTGTGGTCACTTGGGGTGATAGAAAGAGCGTCGCAAAGGGCCAAAGCACCAGGTTTAGTTGCAGGAGGCGTTGTCACATTCTCCAGGTGCCAATTCAACTCTACCTCGATCCTGATCCCTGCTAGAGGTAAATAAAGGTAGGAGGAAGTGGTTGAAACCTCACCTCACTCCTTAAATGTAAGGCATGGAGAATCTGACAGGTAGTCTGCCCAAGATCATCCTGTGTGCAGGTTTTCGTAAAGTAGCCATGTCGATCTGATGTCTTCGTCTGACCAAAGGAGCCTGCAGATGCTAATTTGGACTTTAATGTCTCAACTACCTTCCTTCTGCCAAGGTGGCAAATTTCTCTGCATATATATACTCAGTTTTTGTATTTTTTTCATCATGGATGGTAGAGCAGAGCTCCCGACTGTAATGTTTTAATGAAGCACTGGTTTTCCTGGCTATGTATCTGCATATGAAATTTTCTTGTTCAATGTAAGGCAACTCTCTTTTTCATCTGGTTTCCATCTCATACTAAAAGGGTTCATGATTGATTGATTCACATGAATCGTCGTGATTGTGTTATGATAAAGGATTTATTATAGCGTTGTTATGTTCTTTTAGTGTTTTTGCTTTTGAATATAAGAGGTTCTTGTGTTCAAAGTTTTCTTCTACATGTTGTTGAAAGCTCAATGCCTACAGCAGGCCTTCGCATTTCCTCACAGAAGTCTTCCTCTTACTCACACTTATTACAACTTATTGTCTGAAGTTAAACCAAGACCTGATTTTCTTGCGTATGTCTGGCCTAGTTTCTGAGTTAGAACGATATTGTTTTTAGTTTACTTCCATTCATCACCCTTTATCAACAAATAGTGACATAAAATGATGGGCATCAGGCTTAATCCTGCTGCAAACTAGGAGTGACTTCTGACACCAACAATATGGATGTTAGATCTATCCTATGTGGATGTTCTTAGTGCTTGAATCAACTAGATATAATCTACCTCTTTATGATAAGTTCTTAGATACATCATATCTAAATGAACAAGGCGATGCTCTATTTTATCTGTGAAGTAGATAGTGGTCAAATATTGATGAACTGTCGATGTTAAGTGCTCTGTTAATTATTACAATCACAGATCTATGTCCCAACTAAGGATGCAGACAACTGAGTCCTGCAACCACCCCTGCCTCTACCTTGTGTGAGACTTCATCTGCTTCGCACGTGTTGCCGAAAGGGTTGGTAGTTAGGGTTTTGTTGGTGCAATGTTGTAGAGTTGAACCTTGGGTTTACCCCTATGCCAACAAATGGTTCCGTTTCCGGGACATGAAACTGTGATTGCTGGGAATTGAGAAAGAAGAATCTTTGTGCAAAGATCCAACCTAAAACTGTGATTGCTGGGAACTGAGAAAGAAGAAGCTTTGTGAAAAGATCCGACCTAAAATTGTGAAATCTTTGTGCGTAGATCTGTCGCTCTAGTACGTAGTAATCTACTTAGTTTGTGAAGCTATGTGATAAGGAAAATAAGTCTGATCTGAAGAAAAGAGGTAAGATCTGAAAGCTTTGTGCTCTGAGAAAGGTAAAAGTGATAATTCTTGATTAAAAGAGGTAATATCTGCATGCTCTGTGCTCTGATAAAGGTAAGAATAGTGAAAAGTTCTAGATCTGAATTCTTTGTGATTAGTAGAAGTAAAATAAGTGGAAATTTTTGTTTCAAAAGTATGGATCTAGGTATGTTTGATAGAGTCTGTCCTAGCTTGAAAAGTAGGGAACTAATATATGAAAGAAGGTTTGATATATGTAGATCTAATAAGAATAGTGAAAGATATGTTATACCTATGCATAGAAAGAATGTTTGCACTAACAAATGGACGCAGGATCCTAGAAAGATTTTTTTGCAGGTTAGCTACCATGATCCTAGTGCGTAGTTCAGGAAAGGATAGGAATCATTTAAAATAAAGAGAGGATTAACCCTCTATTACAGTTGTAGAAAACTGGGACATCTTGATAAGGAATGCCCTAGGAGAAGACCTAGTTGTCTTTGTTACAAAGCTATGGACCATGAAGTATTGGATTTCCCTAGAATTATTGCTAAGCTTGAAGAAATGAACATGAGACAAGAGAACCTTAAGGCAGATCCAGAAATGGCAGAACCACAGAAATAATAAGAGAAATTATTGCTATAGATAAAAGAAACCCTGAATGACCACCAACATATTAGTTTATCAGAGATCTTGAAAGAAAAAGAATGCCTTGAAGCAACAATAGGAGACTTAGAAATTGATTGTGTTCTAGATGAGGAAACACAGGTGAATTTCATGACAGAGAGAACTTGGGAAGCTATAGGAAGGCCTACTATGATTCCTTACTTAGGAGGAATAGGACTATTCAAAGGAAAGTTGATAAACCTATGTGTAAAGCTCACCCAGATATCTATGAATGCCAATGGAAGTTCGACAGAGGAAGATTTTGAGATTATTAAATTTATTGAGAACAACGCCCCATTTACCATGTTACTAGGAAAACCTTGGATTGAAAGAAATCAGGCCAAAAGGAAGGAAGAAGAAGAAGTTTTAGCACAGAAGAAGCAAGAGTTAAAAGATTTCATGACTAGAAGGATCACACACTTGATTGAAGAGTAGAAGAACAGATTGAATCTATCTAACTCCAGAGACCCAGATGTCAAAGTTACAAGAACACTAGAAGACTCATAGGAGATTGAAGTACATATTCCAGATAAAGAAGAAGTATCACCCTCGAATCTTAAGAAATAATCTCAACAACGCGAAGTAAGTATGCCAAAAGAAGATAAGAATCAGAATGGAAAAAGGCATACCAAGATGAAGCTCATTGGAAAGAAAGCTAGAAACTAAGTAAGAAGAGATCTAAGATCGACAAGTTACAGAAGGTTCCAGAGGAAACTTCGCAGAGGGAAATTTTACAAAATTGGAGCTTCATCGGGATAACAGAACAACTTCACATGGAATTTTGCCATGGCGAAGCAATATAGTCATTGAGAACAATATAATTGTTCGGTCGACCCCCTGAATAGGTAGAAAGGAATTGATGGTTCACCACCAGGCCATTGGACCGCACCATAATGAACATATTACAGTTAATGAAGGCTTATCGATCGTTGCAAGTGATCCGTTTCCAAGTTATCTATTTATCTCGTCGTGCCATGCACCAAGAACACTTTTGCTAATTGTGAATTTGAGTCTGCAGACTTGTTGATTTTACACAGTGATCTTTGCACTATTGCCTTCTATCCTATTGCATTGTCTAAGTTACCCTTCGAACCCAAAGATTTCCAACCCTGAGTGTGTATGTCGGACTAGTTCAGCATAGAAAAGAAAATTGTTGAGGAA
This sequence comes from Picea sitchensis, assembly GCA_010110895.2. Classification (NCBI taxonomy): domain Eukaryota; kingdom Viridiplantae; phylum Streptophyta; class Pinopsida; order Pinales; family Pinaceae; genus Picea; species Picea sitchensis. The sequence continues at coordinate 59,308 of SNQJ01S0007248.1, read as the reverse complement.
GTTATGATCGACCTCGTGACTGAAAGAGAAATGTTGATGTCTGCAGGAGTACAAGCTTCATCGACGAGAGGACTGCAAGCCTCTCTGTCGTTGGTTCATGGAGCAGGACCATCCCGACCATCAGAGGAGAAGAGAACCAAGTGTAAATATGACCTATCAAACACAAACTTGATTCCATCCATATTGCCCGATTACATCTCGCCTCTGGATGGCACAGTGAATCGTGACAATGTGCCAATAGACTTCGAGTACACTATGGTCACTGTGTACCCTCTGAAATGGATATGCATAGTTCGAGTAGAGAAGGATAAGATCACAACATTGAATTTCAACGACTTCAACCTCGAAGATAGAAATATCTATGGTATGCTCACCCCATACAAATACCTAACTAGAACAAAAGGGAAGAACTTAAAGATCTTCCCTCAGTAGTGGAATATGGACCTCGCAAAGTCCACCCTCTTCAATGTAATGAAGATACCGCACTTTGAAAGGCACTAGGAGGTTAACGCGTGCATTAAGCTCCTGTTGTCATGCTTCCATGGCGAATACTTGTGGCTAGACCGTTGTATTATAGTTTCCCTAACACTGATCCATGGGATCACCGACCTGAGTATGCAAAGACCTGATCCACAGTAATTTTATCCAGGAAAATCTGCAGACTGCGCGTTGGCACATAAGATCAAGGATACATATGGCGACGTTGAGAAGGGTACAATAGGCTACAAGGTATCTTCCATCCAGAGTGGCACAGTGCACATCACATGTCAATTGATAGCTGGAAAGATAGTAAGGAATAATCGACCTATGTAGGTTACCGACATTGTCATCGACCTCGTAGGGAAGTGCGTGGACGGCCTATAGATGAATTGGGCAAAGTACCTGGTTAACCAGTTGGTACTATATTACCGAGAATCACAGGATCAGGGGTATGAATTCCATTTTAGCTGGCTCCTAGTCCTCATTGGATTCATTGCCTAGAAGATGCTGGAAGGAGAAACCTTCCCCGACATAGAGTTGTTCGAATCACTTGCCATGAAGTTTGCTACCCTGTGGTATTCAACTGATATGAACAAACAGTGGCAGTCGAACACTGTGTTTCATACATACTTCCTCCAGCTAAAGCGAGCCATCGAAGTCGAGCCTCACATGACACTGAACACCTTGCAGAGGTTCCAACCACTAATGAAGTTCAATGCAGATCGACACTTTATCTACATTACAGCACGAACAGATGAACGTCAAGAGCAGCTCTAGTCATATTATAAGATTACAAAAGAAGACCTTGAGGAAATCACTAAGGAGTGGTCCACTGAACTCCTTATCCTCGCCAATCCCACAGAGATATCTAATATTGACAGTCCAGAGAACACTCATAAAGAACATAATACACCCAGAACCAATAGGCAGAAGAAAACTGAGGAGGTCCAGAACTTAAGCAACACCTCAGGGAAGACTCCTTCAATGTCACTTGACCGAGGGGGTGGTGATGAAGTAGAAGTTGAACAGAGACCAGGAGAATTAAAACTTCCCAGAGAAGACGATGAACCTTTGAATAAGAGGAAGGTTTACCCCCTAAAACCTTTTTCATGGAATAAATCAAAATCCACCATGACCAAGATGCAGATTGTCCTCACCTCAGATGATTTTGATTTCATCATCGTAGCCCTAAACAATGCTTCATTGGATATAGCAGAGAAATAAGGAGAGAAGCAGGAAGAAATGTATGATAGGATTGAACTCAAACTCCAAGTGGTACAACAGGACATTTAGTCTAGTCGAGCAGTCTCCACTATGTCTTTGCCATCGAGAGAACCAGAATTGGGAGACAAGCCAGCCCAGTGCCACCGACTAGCTGATACAGTCAAAGATCGCCTTCGACGAGCATAAGAGGAAATAGAAAAACCCACTCAAGCTTTGATGCAAGTCCAAGGAGTACTTGTAGAACAACACCAAGCTATAGAATAGGAAAAATTTTCTCACCAAGTAAAGTTTGATGAAGAAAAAGAACAACTACAACAAGGAAAAGAACAGTTTCTCGCAGAAAAACTCGAAGTGAAAGAAGCAGTCAAAAGAGAACTTTTCTTTGTGAAAGTCGTAGAAATAAATGCAGAAGACTGAGTCACGCAGTAAGTATACCAGATCACATAAGTCATATAGTAGCTACAACAACACATAATATAATTAGAACTCCACACAGTACCCAAGACTCCATAGGATGTAAGGGATCAAAGAGAAGCAACTGCTCGAAGCGCAGTTGAGAGAATAAAAGGCATTTCTATGGAATGTAAGAAACATACTGATCATAGTGCCCAAACCTACGAGCAACTCATCAAGAACCCTGAACTGAAGTCTCTGGGGTCGCATCTCCAATAGGAGAAGTATCAAGACAAAACAATATAGGCACAACTGAAGCCCCTGTCAGTTGTGGAAAGAATGAAGCACTCCCAAGAGCAATGCACTGCCCAACAACAGATCCACACCATCCAAAGAAGAGTTATGGAAGTAACTCAGAGGCTCAAACCTATATAATATAAGGCTTATCAATTGTTCATAGAGGTCAAAGGCTAAGGAGTAGAACTCGAGGAGGTTGTCACTATAGCTAAACATCGTCTAGAGGGACCAATCAACGATGAAGTCACCCAAGAGTTCACTGAACAGGAGGCCAAGGCATAACAACAAGTTGAAGCATCTTGAGCCAAGCTTGAGTCTTTTGAAGAATAACTATCTAGATTAGAGTGACTCGGGACGAGTCACAAGTGAGTGTTGGGGGCCTGTTGGCCCTTGAACAAGTTTTGGAAGATCCTTGGTCAAGTTTGACCTATTTTGGGACTTCGACAACCTGTCGAAGGAGGAGCATAAGATGAATCAGAGATCATGGGATCTCAGCCCCTTTTTGGGTCCTTTTTGGGATTTGGGATTATGTAACAGGTATGGGATGTTGGGGCATGGATTTACCCATGTTTAGGCCTATTTTGTAAAGTATAAATAGATGTCTAGGCTATGTAAGAAAAGGGGGAAGCATGCTAAGTGCTAGAGAAGATATGCATATCTGTGTGATATTGGGCTAAGTGCTAGATCTTGTGATTAAAGGATTGTAAGTGCTCTGTGCATACTGTGTGAGATTTGCAAAGCTAAGCGAAAGTCATTGTAAGATGTTGTGGAAGGTTGTGTGCTTAGATCTACTCGGGGAAGGAGGATCTAGCGAGCTGCGCAGATCTCCTGCCCTATGTAGAGTAGGGTTTCGAGGCTCTGTGCATGTAACCTATTGAAGAAGATAATAAAGACAAAGAGTTGGTGGACGTAGCCCCAGGGTGGGGGTGAACCACGTATATTCTATGTTTCTCTGCTTTGTGCCATGTGTTGATATGATTATGTCTTTACTTGCTAAGTTCTTTGATATAGATAGATAGATTTGTTTATGCTTTGTGCTAATGATGTATATGGATGTTAGATCTAGCCTATGTGGATGTGATTAGTGCTTGAATCAGCTAGATCTAATCTACCTCTTTATGATAAGTGCTTAAATACATCAGATCTGAATGAATGAAGCGATGCTTTATTTTATCTGCGAAGTAGATATTGGTCAAATATTGATGAATTGTCGGTGTTAAGTGCTCTGTTAAGTATTACAATCACATATCTATGTCCCAGCTAAGGTTGCATACATCTGAGTCATGCAACCACCACTACCTCTACCTTGGGTGAGACTTCATCTGCTTCGCAGGTGTTGATGAAAGGGTCAGTAGTTAGGGTTTTGTTGGTGCATTGTTGTAGCGTTGAACCTTGGGTCTACCCTTGTGCCAATAGTGGACTAATCACAAAGCCTTAGTTGAGAACTGGGATGATGTGAAGCTAGCTATTTGATATAGATTTCAAGATAAGGAGCAGTTGGAATCATAGACGCAGACAAATTTCCAAATTGCACAATTGTTCAATGAACAGTCTAATCCTAAAGCACATATTGAAGAATGTGTGAGATAGTGGTAAGTTGCGGAAATACCATCTCACTTATGGGTTAGTATTTCCCCATTCACTAGGTCCAATTCCGAAGGTTTGGTACATGAAAGAAGAGACCAGAAGACAGACTAATGACTGGAAAATGTTGGTAAATCAATTTTGCAAGGACTTCTTGTTTACAAGTAAGTACCCTGAGCTTAACGTAGTCCTGCAAAGAATTAAAGAATTCCTTTTTACAAATACTGGTGAACGGAAATCAGACCTAGTGGTATGTGAAAAGAATAGCCAAGAACTTTATTCTAACCTTCACCTAGACTCGAACAAGAGACCTATAGAATGCTATAAAATTGAGAAGGATTTGGAAAGCCTGGATGATTTAGAAGAATTAAGAACCTTAGCCATTAAGGAAAATAAGAAAGAAAAGAGATATAGAACATTATACCCAACCAGATTGATGGTTCTTATAACTATCCATTGAAGTTGTGCAAAATCAATATAGGAACCACAGAGCAACCTAATATATCTATGGTAGGAGATTACTGGGATGAGCAAACTAGTCAAGAAATACATGGCCTGTTGCGATAGTATGAGGACTTGTTCCCAAAGACATTTTCAGAGCTAAAAGGGATTAAAGGAGATATGGGAGAGATGAAAATTGAACTAAAACCAGGATCAAAACCTCTAAGGCATAGACCATATCGCCCTAACCCCAGAGTGAAAGAGACGGTTAAGAGGGAAATAGACAAGATGATGGAAGCTGGACTTATTTTTGTAGTATAAGAAGAAGATGTTAGAAAAACAGGACCACAGAGAAATAAAATAAAACAAATGCGGAAACAAAACACAAAAGATACACAATACAAGAGAGACACAAATTTATGTGGTTCACCCAATGTGGGCTACGTCCACCAGAGAAATTGCGAGGTCCTTCCTTTATTATTATCCAGCAAATAAAGGGATACAACCTACAACAAAACCTTCTGTAACTTCCTCTTCTTTCTCTCACAATATCCTCTATCAGAATACAATACTCACCATCATACATAGCCACAATACATTTCCCTCATAAAAGAGGGTTTTATTCTAGGGCAAAAACTCTAACATAATTTCTACTGTTAGATCTGCAACCTTATAATGAATGGTCCAGATTTACAATGAAATTAAAATATACTTTTACAAGGCAATTTTTTCTTCGGGGGGCCTCTTGCCCCCGAACCCCCTAGCCGAGGGGATAGCCCCCTCGAACCCCGTAGAGGGGGTACCCCCCCTCTGCACTCCTCCCCTGCATGAAAAAGTGTACATACTTTTGGGGTGTAAAGTTTTCATGGGGTATAAACACGGCTGAAAAACACAAGCCTTCTCAGTCAGGAAGATAATCAGGCTCCACAACCAACAATCTCCCACTTGGAGACTAATCTCAACAAATCCACTATTGTTTTATATGCTAGACTCTGAACCTTCTTGGACATGGCAAATTTCTCATCTTCATCTTCATTCTTGAAGACCAACTGAAATTGAGCAGGAAATCAGTTTCTCTCTGGTTACTCCCTTTGTTAACATATCTGCAGGATTTTGGCTAGTGTGTATCTTTTCCAACTTCAAATGTCCATCTTCCAAGGTGGATCGTATAAAGTGGTACCTCAACTGTATATGCTTAGTATTCTAATGTAAGTTTGAGTTCTTTGCAAGATGAATTGCACTCTCACTGTCACAATACAACCTGCTATTCTCCTGCTTCTTTCCCAATTCCTCCATAAACCTTTGT
>SNQJ01S0007248.1:40707-52225 GCA_010110895.2 Picea sitchensis | reverse complement strand
ATAATTTCTACCATTAGATCTGCAACCTTATAATGAACGATCCAGATTTACAATGAAATTACAATATACTTTTACAAGGCAATTTTTCCTTCGGGGGCCCGCTTGCCCCCAAACCCCCCAACCGGGGGGATAGCCCCCCTGGACCCTGCAGAGGGGGTACCCCGCCTTTGCACTCCCCCGTGTGGAAGAGTGTACATACTTCTGTGGTGTAAAGTCTTCATGGGGTATAAACACAACTGAAAAACACAAGCCCTCTGAGTCAGAAAGATAATTAGGCTCCACAACCAATAGAAGAATGGGTTAGCCCAATAGTCATCCATAGAAAGAAAGGCACATAGAAAATTAGGGTCTGTGTAGACTATAGAATCCTTAATTTTTCATGTGTGCACGATCCTTTCCCAACACCTTTTACTAATGAGGTGCTAGAACAGGTTATGGGGAAAGAATCTTACTCATTTACAGATGGATTTTCAGGGTATGAACAAGTAAGGATTGCTGAAGAAGACAAAAGGAAGACCACATTCATAACATAATGGGGGTCATTTGCATACAATGTGATGTCATTCGACCTAAAGAACGACCCTGCAGTTTTTACCCGGATTGTAATAGCATCTTTCCGAGAATTTATTCACAAGTTTATAGAATTTTATATGGATGATTGGATGGTATACAGTCTTCTCAAGGAACACGTAGTGCTACTACGTCTGATGTTTGATAGATGTAGATAATTGCAGATATCATTGAACCTCATAAAGTGTATCTTTTGTGTGCCACATGGAAATTTGTTAGGCCACATAGTATGTCGAGAAGGAGTACTGGTAGACCCAACCAAGGTTGCGGTTATTGTGAATATGCCTCCTCCTGCGAGTGCTAAGAAGTTGCGCTCCACACTTGTAATATTCCTAGGCCGAACCCAATTGTAAGTGTAAAATGAAAATGTACTTAAGATGGTGAGCTGGTTGATATCATTTTTGTATGCACCTTTCATGGAATAATGCGTGCATGTACTGCACAGTAAAATGATGACGTGTGCACATTCCAGGATACCATGCACAACATCTTAAGTACGCGTGATATTGAGGCCAATGAGCCTTTGTGTATATGTTTTTTTTTATAGGCTAGTGAGCCAGTTATTATAAGCTAGGAGGCTTATGTTTGTATTAGGCCATAGAGCCTAGATGTTAAAGGCCAGTGTGCCTATTTTTGTATAGGTGTCTCATCATTAATATAAAATACATCGTTGCGCGTAGACCTACCACGATAAAATAGTATGGGGGAATAAACTCCACTAGCTAGGGAAAGGGATGGGCTAAAAGTTAAGGAAAAGGGATAAGCTAGGGAGCTTAAGCCAAAAAGGAATATTGTATTAATATTTCTTAAAGTATAAAGTATGGATAATTATTTTATCCTAAGTTCTAAGGATGGGGACAAGTGGGCCAAAGTAGCTCCCAACATGACAAGTGTCAAGATGGGGACATGCATACTTATAGTTTGGACTTAGTTCATTTTGAGGGTCATTCATCCATTCTTTCCATCATTTTAGCCGTTATTCCATCATCATTCACATACTCCCTGAGCTATCCTGTGTACTTTCCTATCACTATACCTGAACTATATCCATAACCATACCTGTTTTTAGTAGCTGGTTAGCTTGGGAGATGGACTAAAGAAGCGGGTTGTCAGGCCTATGGTATATTGAAGAGGTGAGTTGTCAGTCTCGTGATCAATTTCTCTCTAGGTGAGAGAATTGTTGGGAATTGTTTTCCTGAAGGTGTGAAACTACAACTACAGGGCTTTGAGACTTCTTGTCTGGCATGTTGTTGAAGCCCAGAAAGGAAGTGGGGTAGTTGAAGGACTTTTGAGCAGAGAAGGGGCACACTTCCTGGGGTGGGATAGGCATGTGGGGAATGAGGGACTGTAGGCTGTTATTTTGAATAGGAACCTATGACAGAGGATTTCCTGTTGTCTATGAGCCATTATCCTGGTTAGGAATCCCTTTACCTGGGTGGAGTTTAGTCCCAGCTGGGGGGTGACCCACTGCTAAGAGTGATGAGCAGTGTGGTCCAAGGCTGGGAGGTTCGTGGAAGGTCTGCACACAATTGGTGATATTCTTACCAAGATAAGTGCCAATTGTGTGATAAATTTACATGCTGCATTATTATTTACGTGTTCATTTTTATGGGTTTATCCTATGCGTGGTTATAACTGTCTGTATGTTTATGGGTATTTCCTGTATATGTTGCATGTCTATGTTTACTGTTATTTCAGTATGAATTCGTGATTTTACATAATGTATTTTTTTGTTTACATTTTATATATGAAGTTCTGCAAAGGTTCGGTGTGTATATGTTTTAATTGCATGTAGTTCGAAAATTTTATGTGGCATAACTCAGTTGGATGCTGGGTATGTTACAGTATGTTTTGCAAAGAGAATGAAAGTGTTCTCTGGAGTAGCATGCCTTGACATGGGTGGTTGGGGATGTTACAATATGGTATCAGAGCTTCAGTTTTCAACACTGAGCCTAGATGGGCCAAACAATTTGTGTTGAAGTGAAATTTCATAGAGGATTGATTTCAATGTGGCCAAATTTCAAGTCACAGAGTGTCCATGGTAAATTTTAGAAGGAACGATGCAGATTTGGGAAAATCCCCAATTTTTGTTGTTAAATTCATGAGAAAATGGAGAAATTTGGCCAAATGGTGAGATATTATTGGTCTAATATCTCTTATAGCAAATTCATACTTGGAATTGGTCGAATTTGAAGTTACAATGAAGCCATGAAAAATGGAGCGAGATTAGTAAATAAAATTCTCAATTCGTGAATTGATTTTGGGTAAACTCATTCCAGAAATGTCAACCCATAGAGATTTGTCGTTGCAGAGGTTGAACTAGTGTTATCGGGGTGAAATTGAACGAATTTCATAGTTGCAGAATGTCTATGGTAAATTGGGGAAAAGGTTAGGAAAAAACCCCAATTTTTGTAGCAGAATTCACAAGTAATTGTTGCACATAAAAATGAATGCGCGCAGGTGGGCGCACCAAAAATGCATGATGCGCAGTAAAAAGCTTATGATATGTAAAAAAAAAAATTGGGCACTGTGTGGAAAAATATTGGCGTGGGGGCACACGTGCTAAAATTTGGTACCCTGCGGAAAAATATTGGTGCACTAGTGTGCACGCTAAATTTTGGGCACTGCACGGAAAAATATTGGCGTGCTAGTGCTCACACTAAATCTTGGGCACTACACGGAAAAATGTTTGCGTGCTGGTGCGTGCGCTAAATTTTGGCGTCGTGCGGAAAAATGTTCGTGTGCTAGTGCGCACACTATACTTAGCATTGAGCGGTGTACATATGCATATTAAGGTGCACGGTGCACACACACATAATAATGGTGCGCGTGGTGTGTGCAGTGTTGACAGAGTGCAGAGGAGTTTTGCTGGTGTGTGCGCAATATGGGTATATGTTGTCACGCGATAATTTAGTTAATGGTGTGTGGTGGGGGTGTACTAAATTTTAGCATGGTGCAGTGCGTGGAGGGAAATGCATGTGGAATATCAATGCACGATACATAAATTGTGCACAACGGGTAATAGTGCAAACACCAAAACTGTGCATGATGGATATTGGCGCGCGACACAAAAGTAGTGCGCTCAAGTTATTGGTGTGACAAAGAAGTGATGCACAGTGGTTATAGGTGCGCAAATCACGATTTACCTTATGGTGTTACTGCGGATGGTAAATATGGCTGTATAGGTTGAAATTTGTGCATGAGAAGTCATTTGGATGGTGAACAACAATGAAAAACCAACGAATTTCCGTGACATTTTATATTGTTTGAACGTCATTTTTTTGCAACACGTTTTTGAGGTCCTTAACAATATTTTTAGGTACTCAAAAACCACAAGAATAGAGTGTACACTTTGTACCAAGGTACACTTTGTCTCTGCAGCTCAAATACAAGATCTTAGATAGATATTTCTAATGGTGTAAACCATTTTCCAAATGAAGCTTTTATGAAAAAGTTACAGCATAAACAGTGGAGGGTAAATTTTAAGACCCAGCTAGCTTCAAAGAGCCATAACTTTCTTCTCCGGAATCAGATTGAGGCACATGAGAAATCAATGGAAATATATTGAACCATAGAAGGAATTTCGAGAGTTGAATTAAATTTCTGGGCATTTTAAAGATGTTTAATATGGCAAAGAAGGTACATGTATCATTCTAGACCAAAAACACAAATTGGCCTTGAACTTCAGCAGGCTGTAACTAGCAACCAAGAACCCAGAAAAAGGTGAAACTTGGATAAAGTGTCCATATTATGTATATGAAGAAACCCAATTGAGATTCTATGAAAAATCCAATGGAGTAGGTGCAAAAATGCATAATTACAGCGTAGAGTTGCACCAAATCAAAGTGTGAACAAAAAAACTAATGGGCAAATTTTAAATAGCCATAACATTCGTCTCAAGGCTTGAAATCGAGCACGGGAGAAGGTGTTGGAAAGGTATAAGATAGTAGAATATAAATATTCACCCAGAAAATTGATCTGGGCACTCAATTTTTCAAGAAATCAGAAGAAATAATTTTGATATATTATTGAACCAAAATGTTTCATATTTTTCATGAAATTATTGAAACAATTAGCCTGGCAAAGTTTTGTTGGCTGCACATTTTGCACAGTTAACAACAACTAGATCAGATCAGGATCAACACAGAGTCCAGAGTAACGTAAAAGGCACAGGGGACTTATAGCTAAGGAGATGAAATAAGAGGTATGGATGTCCATTTGGGCATTGAAGGAACAAACTCCAATGGACATAGAGAAGGAAGGGATGAAAACATGAATATGGTAGAGACCAATAAAAATTTGCAGAAGGTTGTCCAAAGACATAAAACTGATAATGAAAGGATTATGAGAGACAAGGAGCAACAAGATGAATTCAATATGAAGTTAATGCAGAGCTTGAACACAATAAAAAATAAATTGGATAAGGAGAGTGGCTCAAGAAAATCAGGAAGTCATAGGTCTCTTGATGAGAAAAGAAGAACAAGAAGTGTTAGCAAACATCACCATCACTCCCCGAGGCATTCCAATAAGAGGGTGCACAACATCTCAAGTCCATCCCCCATCAGTAAGCATAAGAGGTTCTAGGTGGATGATCTACGAGGAGAAATGAACAAAATCAAACCTCCTACATTTGATGGTGAGAACAAGAAGGATGAAGATGCAGAGACATGGCTGTTGGGCATGTGAAAGTATTTTCAATTGCAAAATTATTCTTCTCATGTAGAAGGTAGAATTTCCATCTATCAACTCAATGGAAAGGCATCCATGTGGTGGGATCATCTTGTGCAGGTGTAGCACATTAAAGAGAAAAGTGTTACTTGGAGGGAATTCAAGAAGTATTTTGAGAAGAAATACTTGACTAAGAGATACTATGACAAGAAAATGAAAGATTTCTTTGAACTTAAGCTTGGGAGTATGACCATAGATGAATATGAAAGAAGGTTTTTAGAACTGTTGAAGTATGTCTCTTTCATCAAGGATGAGACAGTTAAGATTCAAAGGTATTTGAGTGGATTGCCATCATTCATCAGTGAAAAAATACAGTATGTTTATCCCAATACATTAGAGGAGACCATAAGGCGAGCTAAATGCCTATATGATCAGAAAAAAGAGAGTCCAACTTTCCAAAAATCTTGGGAAGACAAAAATAAATTCAAGATGGATCAGAGGAAGAAGGGGACTAAGCCACCATTCTTTAGAAATAATCCTTAGGGACAACCAATTTCTAGATAACCCAGAATGATTGAGGTAGGGGGTCAAAGGCCAAGGCAACCACCTATTCAATGTTGGGGTTGTAAAGGAGATCATATGTTCATAGATTGTCCTCACAGAGGTGAAAAAGTGAGGATTGTTCACAATGTACAACAAGCTGAAATAGTGGAGGACATGGGCAGAAATGTACCAAGGATTTATACAGCCCTGGACAACAAGAAAGCAGAGTATCAGTCACATATGATTGAAGTGGAAGGTATGATCAACAACCAAAACATTTCTATTTTAATTTATTCACGAGCTAGTCATAGTTATATAGATCCTAAGATGGTGTAAAGATTGCATTTGCCAAGAAGCAAGCCTGGAAAATCTTGGTTGGCGCAGATGGCTACTGGAGCCAAAAGAAAAGTTAATGAGATGGTTAAGTCATGTCTTATGGACATGAATGGAATGAACACTAAGGAAAATTTGAACATCTTTCCTTTAGGTTCTTATGACTATATATTTGGGATGGATTGGTTGGACCAACATCATGCACTCCTAGAATATTTTGAGGATGTGTTCAAGGAGGTACCGGGACTACCCCCAAAGAGAGATATTTATTTCTCTATAAATTTAATGCTTGGAGTAGCTCCAATGTCAAAGACTCCTTACATAATGATTACACCAGAGATGAAGGACTTGCAAATGCATATTGAAGAACTTCTGAATAAGGGGTATATACACCCAAGTGTGTCACCATGGGGTGCCCTAGTCTTGTTCGTGAAGAAGAAACATGGGACATTAAGATTGTGCATTGATTTTAGATAGTTGAATAAAGTGACTGTAAAGAACAAGTATCCTCTGCCAAGGATTGATGATATTTTTGATCAATTGAAGGATGCAAAGATATTTTCAAAGATATATCTCAGGTAAGGATATCATCAAGTAAGGATTAAGGAGGAATATATCAGCAAGACCACCTTCAGGACAAGGTATGGTCATTATGAGTTCACAGTGGTGCCTTTTGGGTTATCAAATGCACCAGTTGTTTTCATGTGCTTAATCAATGGTGTTTTCTGAGAATATTTCGACAAGTTTGTCATTGTCTTTTTGGATGACATCCTTGTATATTCCAAGTCATAAGAAGAGGATGAGCATCATTTGAGGATGGTTTTGCAAGTATTAAGGGAGCATCGATTGTATTCCAAATTGAGAAAGTGTTGATTTTATCAGAAGCAAATTCATTATTTGGGACATATCATTTCAAAGGATGGGATAACAGTGGATCCTGAGAATATAGAAGCCATTAGAGAATGGTCAGTGCCAAAGAATGTGACAGAGTTCAGATCATTCATGGGCCTTGTAGGATACTATAGGATATTTATTGAAGGATTCTCAAAGATTGCACACCCAATCACTTCTTTACAAAAGAAGGGTGTGAAGTTTCAATGGACATTGGATTATGAAAAGAGTTTCCAACACTTGAAACAATTACTAACAAGTGCTCCAATACTAAGGATTGCAGACCCAAATGAAGACTTCATTGTATGCATAGATGCATGTAAAGAAGGATTTGGTGGAGTCCCCAATCAAAATGGGTTTGTTATATGTTATGAATTAAGGAAGTTGAAGGAGCATGAAAGACACTATGCCACTCATGATTTGGAGTTGGCAGCCATAGTGCGTGCCTTGAGGAAATGGAGACACTACCTCATGGGGAAAAGGTTTGAGCTAAGAACAGACCATAATGGTCTGAAATATTTATTTGATCAACCAACTCTAAATGCTAGGCAAAGCAGATGGTTAGAATTTTTAAGTGAATATGACTTTGATATAAAGCATATCAAAGGGAAAGAGGACAAAGTGGCTGATGCACTCGAAAAAAGAGTCCATGAATTGCATGCTACAACCATTAGCATGTACCAATCATATTTGGAACATAGAATTTTAGAAGCTGCAAAATTAGATTTGCAATACAAAGAATTAGTGGCAAACTTACAATAAGGTAATTTACAACAGAAAATTGAAGAATACAAGCTAGATAATAATGAAATTCTCATGTACAGAGGCATAATTTATGTACCAAATTCTCAGGAATTGAAAAATATGATATTGAGATAAATGCATAATGTACCTTATGCTGGGCACCCAGGATACCATAAAACTATTGCAGATGTCAGAAGCGAATATTATGGGCCAGGCATGAAGAATGAGGTTGCTGATTTTATTGCCAAATGTTTGCAATGTCAAAAGGTAAAGGCTTAGCATAGACACCCAGCTGGTTTGCTACAACTATTACCCATTCCTTACCCATTCCTGAGTGGAACTGGGAAGTTGCAACCATGGATTTCATCACCAAACTGCCCAGAACAAACAAGAAACATGATTCTATCATGGTAGTGGTGGATAAGCTTACTAAAGCTGCCTATTTTATTCCAGTTAAGCTCACTCACAAGGCATCCAACATTGTTGATGTTTATATGAATGAAATTGCTCAATTACATCGCATACCCAAGACAATTGTGTCTGATAGAGATTTAAAGTTTACCTCAAATTTTTGGAAGGGATTATTTAATGGATTTGGAACAAATTTGAATTTTAGTACAACTAATCATCTAGAATTAGATGGACAAACAAAGAGGGTGAATCAGTGATTGAGGATATGTTGAATATGTATGTTATGGATAAAACATCAAAATGGGAAGACTACCTACACTTGGTAGAGTTTACTTATAACAATGGGTACCAAGCATCTCTAAAGATGAGCCCATTTGAGGCACTTTATGGAAGAAAGTGCAACACACTAGTAAGCTAGGATAACCTAGCAGATAGAGCAGTGGTTGGGATAGATTTACTCAGGGAAATGGAGGAGAAAATGTTGAAAATAAAACAAAATTTAAAGGCTTCCCAAGATAGGCAGAAAATATATGCTGATAAGGGCATAACTCACAGGTAATTTAAAGTTGGGGACCATGTATTCTTGAAAGTGAAGGCCAACAAAAGTTCCTTGAAGTTGGGAAATTATTCAAAGTTGATATCTCGCTATTATGGGCCATTTGAAATCCTTGAAAGGATTGGTCCAGTAGCTTATATGATTGAATTCACTGCATCTATGTATGTTCATAATGTCTTCCATGTATCATTGCTCAAGATATATATAACTGATGCTAATCATGTTATTGATTGGAATATGATTCAGGTGGAGAAACAAGGCTCTATTCAAGTGCATCCAGTACGCATTCTGGACCAAAAAATCAAATACCTCTGGAATCGAGCCATAGGGATTGTAAAGGTTCAATGGATGTGGCACGGTTCTAAGGACACTACTTGGGAGAATGAGGATGCAATGCGGGCATAATACCCGCATCTTTGTTAGGATTTTTGAAATTTTGTTTGATATGTGTGTACTTAATTCACCGAGGACAGTGCATAGATAAGGGGAGGGGATTGTAATATCCCTAGGCCGAATTCAATTATAAGTGTAAAATGAAAATGTACTTAAGTTGGTGAGTTGTTTGATATCATTTTAGTATGCACCTTTCATGGCATAGTGCACACATGTACTGTGCAGTAAAATGATGAAGTGTGCACATTCCAGGATACCCCGTGCAACATCTTAAGTGTGCACGATATTGAGGCCAATGAGACTTTGTGTATATGTTTTGTTTTATAGGCTGGTGAGCCAGTTAGTATAAGATAGGAGTCTTATGTTTGTATTAGGCCAGATATCCTAGATGTTAAAGTCTAGTGCACCTATTTTTTATATGTGTCTCATCATTAATATAAAATACATCGTTGCACGCAGACCGAACACGATAAAAGAGTATGGGGGACTAAAATCCACTAGCTAGGGAAAGGGAGGGGCTAAAAGTTAAGGAAAAGGGATAAGCTAGGGAGCTTAATCCAAAAAGGAATATTATATTAATATTTATTAAAGTATAAAGTATGGATAATTATTTTATCCTAAGTTCTAAGGATGGGGACAAGTGGGAAAAAGTAGCCCTCAACATGACAAGTGTCAAGTTGGGGACGTGCATACTTATAGTATGAACTTAGTTCATTTTGGGGGTCATTCATCCATTATTTCCATCATTTTAGCCATTATTTCATCATCATTCACACACTCACTGAGTTATCCTGCGTACTTTCCTATCACTATACCTGAATTGTATCCATAACCATACCTATTTTGAGTAGCTGGTTAGCTCGGGAGATGGATTGAAGAAGTGGGTTGTCAGGCCCGTGGGATATTGAAGAGGCAGGTTGTCAGGCTCGTGAGCAATTTCTCTCTCAGTGAGATAATTTTTGGGAATTGTTTTCCTGAAGGTGCTAAACTACAGCTACAAGGCTCTGAGACTTCTTGTCCAACCTATTGTTGAAGCTCATAAATGAAGTGGGGTAGCTGAAGGACTATTGAGAAGAGAAAGGGCACACTTTTTGGGGTGGGACAGGCATGTGGGGAATGAGGGACCATAGGATGTTAGTTTGAATAGGCACCTGTGACAGAGCATTTCCTGTTGTCTATGAGCCATTAGCTTGGTTAGGAATCCATTTACTCGGGTGGAGTTTAGTCCCAGCTCAGGGGTGACCCACTGTTGAGAGTGATGAGCAGTGTGGTCTAAGGCTGGAAGGTTTGTGGAAGGTTTGCACACATTTGGTGATATTATTACCAAGATAAGTGCTAATTGTGTGATAAATTTACATGCTGCATTATTATTTACGTTTTCAATTTTATGGGTTTATCCTATGCATGGTTATAACTGTATGTATGTTTATGGGTATTTCCTGTATATGTTGCATGTCTATGTTCACTGTTATTTCAGTATGAATTCATGATTTTACATAATGTATTTGTCTGTTTACATTTTAAGTATGAAGTTCCACAAAGGTTCAATGTGTATATGTTTTAATTGCATGCAGTTCGAAAATTTTATGTGGCATAGCTCAGTTGGATGTTGGGTATGTTACAATATGTTCTGCAAAGAGAATCAAAGTATTCTCTAGAGTAGCATGCCTCGACATGGGTGGTTGGGGATGTTACAACACTGGGGCACACAAGGTACTATCCTAGGTTTATCAGAAGATATGAAAACATTACTACACCTATGGAGAATCTACTAAAGAAGTCAGAAGTGTTCCAGTGGACCCAGAGTGTGATAAAGCATTCAATATATGGAAGGAAAATATCAGCACAACACCTATTCTGATATTTCCAAACTGGGAAAACAAATTTCATGTGCATGGAGACACATCTGGTATTTCCCTAGGAGCCATCTTAGTGCAACCAAGAGATGGAGACATGGATCATCCTATCTATTTTGCTAGCAGGAAGTTGTCGCAAACTGAGCGCAACTATACAACCATAGAAAGGGAGGCATTATATATAATTTATGCTCTATAGAAGTTCAGACATTCTTTGTCTGCATCTCATTTTAAGTTATTTAATGACCATTCTGCGTTAAAATATCTATTTAACATGCCTTTTCTAGAAGGAAGAATTTTTCGATCATGGATGATTTTAAGGATTGAAATTTATTTTAAAATGTAGAAACCTTGGCGAATCTTACTAATCCTTCATATGCCAACTATAAATGATTGGCGATATTTTTTTTAAATATTCAAATTTCTAAGGATTTTATATAGTTTTTATAAAATTTTGGCGATTTTTAAGGTAAAATAATTTTATCCTATAGAATTTGGGTGAATCATTTTTAAAATAACGAATCTCGTTTTTGGAAAAACCATGGAAAATTAG
>SNQJ01S0007248.1:15965-31067 GCA_010110895.2 Picea sitchensis | reverse complement strand
TAATTCATTTACGATGTAGGATTTGGGTGCTGCAAAGAAAATCCTTGGTATGAGAATAAGAAGAGACATGAAAAGTTGCAAATTGACATTGTCTCAGGGTGAGTACATAGAGAAGGTGTTGGAGAGGTTTAGAATGCAGAATGAAAAACTAGTTAGTACACATTTTGCCAAACATTTCAAATTAACTAAGGAAATGTGTCCTAAGGCACAGGAGGAGATAGAACACATGTCCAGGGTCCCTTATTCAAAGCAGTTGGCAGCTTGATGTATGAGATAGTTTGCACAAGACCAGATATTTAACATGCAGTGGGAGTTATGAGAAGGTATATGAAAAATCCAGGTAAAGAGCATTGGGATGCACTAAACTATATTCTCATGTATTTGAGAGGTACTTCTACTCATGCATTATGTTTTGGAGGTCCAGACATTGTTCTACAGGGATATGTTGATTCATATATGGCAGATGATAAATATAGCAGGAGGAGCACCACAGAGTATGTTTTTATTATAGGTGGAACAATAGTAAGTTGGATTTTCGAAACTGCAAAAGGTTGTTGCACTTTCAACAATGGAAGCAGGGTATGTTGCTACTATAGAGGCTAGTAAAGAGATGATTTGGTTACATAGGTTTATGGAGGAATTGGGAACTTAGAAGAAGAATAGTTGGTTGAATTGTTTTAGGGAGAGTGCCATTCATATTGAAAATGACTCAGTCTTCCATTCAAAGACTAAGAATATACAACTCAAGTACCATTTCATACGATCCATCTTGGAAGATGGACATTTGAAGTTTGAAAAGATACATACTAGACAAAATCTTGCAGACATGTTAAAAAAGGGAGTAACGAGGGAGAAACTGAGTTCCTGCTCAATTTCAGCTGGCCTTCATGTATGAAGGAGGAGATGAGAAATTTTCCAGGTCCAAGAAGGATCATAGTCGAGTAGATATAAAAACATTTGATTTGTTGTGATGAGTCTCTAAGTGGGAGATTTTTTGTTGTGGAGCTTGATTATCTTCCTGATTCAGAGGTCTTTGTTTTCAGCTGTGTTTATACCCCATGAAGACTATACACCCCTCCATGTGGGGGGGATCATCCCCCTAGTTGAGGGGTTAGAGGGCTAGCGGGGGTTCGGGGGCGAAACGCCTGAAGGAAAAATTTCCTTGTCAAGTATTCTAATTTCATAGTCAATTTGGACCATTCATTATTAGGTTGCAAATTGCACGGTAGAAGTTATTTTAGGGATTTTTTCCCTAGAAGGAAACCCTCTTTTATGAGAAATTGTATTGCAACTATTATGCATATGATTATTGTATTCTGAGAGAGGAGACGATGAGAGAAGGAAGATGAAGTTACATCAAGCATGATGTAGGTTGTATCCCTTCATTTTGTTGGATAATAAAAAGGAAGGACCTGGCAATTTCTCTCGTGAATGTAGCCCACACTAGGTGAGCCACATATATCTGTTTCTCTATTGTATTGTGTATCTTCTATGTTTTATTTCCACATTTGTTTTATTTTATTTCTTCGCAATCATGTTTTTTTAACAGTTGGATTTGCCGACAACACCACATCTGCAACCATACAATGTCAACTGGCTTTGTTAGGGATGAGATCACCATGTCAACCAATAGTGTCACATGTCCTATGACATGAATCCCTTGAAGGAGGAGGTATTGTGTGATTTTTCCCCAATGGAAGTATGTGATGTTCTTTTAGGCCAGGCATATATTTGTAAGTGTCATGTTGTTTATGAGTCTCGACCCTGTAGTGTCATTGTTACTCTCGTTGGTCATATCTACAAAGTACCATAGGTAGTTCCAACTATTGTCTCAGCAAAACAATGTTGCAAAATAATATCCCATACCACAAATTTTATCCTCTTGATCATCCATTCAAAAGGTGAACACAAGGACACTACAATCACTACAACGTCGATCCGAGACTTTTCTATCCAACATATGTGTTGGTTGTGCAGACTGATTATCTTCCTAATTCAAAGGTCTTTGTTTTCAGTTGTGTTTATACCCCATGAATAATTTACACCCTAAAAGAATGTACACTCCTCCACGTAGGGGGGGTTACGCCCACTGTGGGGGCGAAGCCCCTGAAGGAAAAATTCCCTTGTAAATGTATATTGTAATTTCATAGTAAATATGGAGCGTTCATTATAAGGTTGCAGATTTGACGATAGAAGTTATGTTATGGTTTTTTCCCTAGAAGGAAACCCTTTTGTATGAGGGAAATGTATTGCGGCTATGTATTATTGCAAATATTGTATTCTGAGAGACGAAACTGTGAAAGAAAGTAGATGAAGTTACAACGGGTGTGATGTAGGTTATATCCATTCATTTGATATATAATAATAAAGGAAGGACCTGGAAATTTCTCTCGTGGATGTAGCCCACACTGGGTGAACCATGTATATCTATGTCTTTATTGTATTGTGTATCTTCTATGTTTTGTTTCTGTATTTGTTTTATTTTATTGCTTCGTGATCCTATTTTTCTAAGAAGACACAGATTGAAAAGGTTGTAGAAGAGCCCAAAGATACAGTTTCTTCACCTATGGGAGTACCTCTTCACTACCCAATCAAGACAAACTATAACATAACCATTCATAACCATGAAGAGCTATAACATAACCATTCCAACCATTAGCCCCCATTGATATAGCTCTTCATGCTACATCTTCACCGATAGAGTCCTACCATACTTATACTGAGGAAAATAATGTAGCTGTATTAGTTGAATGGATACAAAACCTCCAAAAATAGGTTCAGAACATCCTTCAACAAGCCAATGGATAGTACACACTTGACAACTTCTTTAGCAAAGAAAGTGGCTCACCAAGGTTTAGATTCAACAAAAGCTTCCCCATCTCCCAAGCAAACTTGATGTAATGAGGACCATTGAGTCCTAAGGTGGAAGGAATGATCCAAGTGGATATCAGTGGCCACCCACATATTCCAACAGCTCAAAACACAATTTTCCACCTTGACATTTTTTCTACGTTTTTTCGAGTCTTGAACTTTCAGTGTCATTTTGAGTTCCTAAACGACGTTTTTTTGACATTGCGGGGCCTAAGAGATTATTATACGCTCTCTCTTGAGATTTATTGGAATGTTTACTTCTCGTATAGACCTTTCCAACAAGCTATCATGTACCCCAAATAGAGATTGTATGTAAAATTTATTCCCTTGGGAAGTTGACGTATCAACTACTCCCATTGGGTCCCACAATCCTTTTAGCGTTTCATCTCCCGAGGTTAGGGTTTTATCATTAATGATTTATGTTAAAAAGGATTTTTGAGCCTCATTGTACAGACATATTTTGAATGATCATAGTCGTCACATATCTTATCAGAGATAAGATGCCACTATTCTAGCCAGTTTATCTCACTTTGTAGTTTCTTTTATAGTCTCTGCATATTTCATTCTTTAATGGAAACTGTGAATTACTATAGCTCATTGTTTCTTGCAATAGTTTTGTTTATTCCCTTGTTATATCTTTTATTTCATTTCATTCTCAACAAAATCTAGATCACTTTGTCTTCATAAGTGTAAAGAAGAAAATAAACATTGCTAAAATAAGAACAAATTCTCATGACCTTTGTAGTGAACTGTGCATTGGTCAACTCCCAAAACACTATGGGGAAATATTTTGTCACCCTTTTGACACTAAGAGGGTTGAATATGAAAAGAAATTTCTCTTAGAGTTTCCATCATATACCCATATTAGATCTCAATTTCAAAATATTTGTCACACTACTAACCTTCTTAACCTTTTAACTCAACAAAACTATTGTGATCTTGGAACACTTCTCTTGATTCCTTTTGTTAGGATCCAATCCTAACCCCTCTCCATGGGTCATTAGTTCATAGGATATGTTTTCTATGTAATAAAAGCCAACATTAATTAATAAGGCCTAATAAATAAAGGAGAATAATTCAATGTAAGAAGACCTAATGGAAGCTTCTGCTTCTAGAAACATATTCCTCTAGAAGTTTCCTTAGAAGGTAGAATTAGTATAAATAAGAGTAGGAGGCATTGTATATTTTTTTCTTGGAGTTTATTGTAATAGAGATCTGCTCTACTGGAGGTTTTCCTGATCTAGATTTTATGAGCAGAAAAAAATGAATACCAATTATTATTTAAGATATGCTTAACACAAAATAACAAAGATACAGTAAAATTGGCTTCTATTAAGTAAGGAAATAAGATGAAACTGTAAAATGCAGCAGAAAACAAGCTTGCTGGAATGGTGGTGGCTTATCTCTCAGAAGAGATATGATAGTTGTGCTCATTCACAAGAAGATGATTACAATGCGGCTCTCAAGGCCTTTTTACAATAAACATGAATGGAAAAACCCTAGAAATCCAAAAACTTAACCCTAGGAGATGAAGCGCCAAAAGTCGTGTGGGCCCCGTTGGGATAAGCTAGTACATCAACTTCCCAGGGTCGTAACTTTTGCATACGATATATGTTTTAGGAGCACGATAGCCCATTGGAAAGGTATATCTGAGGAATACACTTGTTTTCATTAGAATCTAACTCTTTATGTAGTATAATTGTGGCAAGCCCTAAAAACGTTGTTTAGGGCCTCAAAAGCCTGAAAGTCAGGGACCTAAAAACTTGGAAAAAAGATGCCAAACTATAAAAAAACCAAAATGAACCATTTTGAATAGAGGGGAGGCCATTTAAATCCATATAAAACAATCCTCCCCCCTTAGGAATCAATTTTATCCATTGCGTTGAGTTCCCCCATCAGATGAGGAAATTTCTGCTGAATTTGGTCCCAGGTGAGCCACTTGCCTTGGTGCAGGAGTTGCCCTACTTTGACAACTCTATAAATTTGGATACTTTGTTGTTGAGTTCCCTTAACCTATGTTTCCACAATATGATCATTGGATTCCTACTATATGCAGTGAGGTTTGAGCTATGTTGATGTCAACTGTAATTCTATCTCTGAAGTATCCAATAATGGTGGGAAATATGGTCGAAGGAGAGCCACATTGAATACTGGGTGTAAACCAAGAAAAGGGGGAATGTTGAGCCCAAAAGAATTGTCACCTAGAGACTTGGTGATGGTGTAAGGTCCATAATGGAGAGGGTGAAGCTTCCGATGGGGCCCTGTAAGGAATTATTTCTGTAAGTGCAACCAAACTTTGTCATCCACCTGAAACTTATGTGGCACCTAGTGTTGATCACAGAGCTGCTTGTACTTGTAATTGGACTTATGTAAAATATACTGAACCTATTGGCAGATGTGTTGGATCCACTCAATGAACTGGGTGCCTTTGTCATCTTCATTTGGAGCAGGGGACGAATTGGCCGAGGTGGCCACAAGGGGAAGTGCAACATCTATGGGACCCAATGGTTGGAATCCCAACCCCACCTGAAAGGGGCTATGGTTGGTTGAGATATGTAGGGCTCAATTGTAGATATTATGAACATAGGGAATACTCTCATCCCATGTGCGGGTGTTATCCCTTGACCAAGTCTTGAAGAATACTTGGTCATATTTAACCACTTTTGGGACTGCGACAGATTGACAAGGAAGGAGTGCAACGCGAAGAGGAAAGTAAGGAAGCAAGACCTATTTTTGGGTCTATTTTAGGGTTTTGGGTTGATCTAACGGGAAAGGGATGTAAATAGACAATGTAAATAGGGGAGAAGTAGGATGATAGTAATGTAGTACATCTATGTGATGTATAACTAAAAGCTTAGTGCTAGTAACTGGATCTGTGTGATTGGATGTATCTTAGAGTGCTCTATGCATGAGATCAGAAAGATAAGTGCAAGTTTTTTTAGTCTGGTGCTAAAGAGCAAGGAAGAAGGATCTAGTGAGCTGCACAGATCTTCTGTCCTATGCGAAGTAAGGGTTATTGAAGATCTGTGTTGTAACTGCTTGACCAAGATAATATAAAGAAGACTTTGTGGACATAGCCCCAAGGTGGGGGTGAACCATGGTAACTATGTGTATAGTGCTTTGTGCTTCGATCTAATGTGTTTATCTCTTTCTTGGCTGAGTGCTTGATGTGATTAAGTAGATCTAGTTATGCTCTGTGTTGATGATATATGAATGAATGTTAGATATGATATATAAGATGCTTAGTGCTTGATCTATTGAATCTAACCTATATGTTTGTGGCTAAGTACTGAATCATATTTAGTGTAAGTATTCATTGCGATGCTCTATGCTATATGGAAGTACTAGATGGGTTAAATATTGATGAAGGATCTATGCTAAGTGCCCTGTAAAAGATATAATCATAGATCAGTGTCCCAACTAAGGTTCCAGACATCTGAGTCCTACAACCACCCCTGCCTCTACCTCGGGTGAGACTACATCTTCTTCAAAAAATTTGCTGAAAGGGTTGGTAGTTAAGGTTTTGTTGGTGCACTCTTGAGCGTTGAAACCTGGGTCTGCCCTTGTTCCAACAAATGGTTTTGTTGCTGGGACAAGAACTGTGATTGCTGGGAACAAAAGAAGAAAAAGCTTTGTGCGAACTAAGATCTGTACGTAGATCTGTTGCCTTAGTTCGCAGTATTCTACTTGAACTACAAAGCTTTGTGTCGAGAAAAAGAGGTCAGATCTGCAAGAAATAGGTTGATACCGAAAAAAAGAAGTGATATATGAACGCTCTATGATTTAATAAATGTAAAAGTGGAAAATCTTTGAAGGAAAAAGGTTAGATCTATAGAAACGAGGTAAGATTTGTAAGCTCTATTCTCTGATAACTGTAAGAATAGTCAAAAGTTTTTAGATTTGAAAGCTTTGTGCTCTGTAGAAATAAGATAAGTGATTTTTTTTTTCTAAAGCATGGATCTAGGTATGTTTGATAGATTTTGTTCTAGATTCAAAATTAGGTCATTAATAGATGAAAGAAAATTTGATATGAATAGATTTGATAATTATAGTGATAGATATGTTATACCTATGCACAGAAAGAATGTTTGGACTAATAAGTGGATGCAGGATCCTAGAAAGAGTTTTTTGCAGGCTAGCCACCATGATCGTAGTGCGCAATATAGAAGGAGTTGGGGAACATCTAAATGAAAGAGAGGATTAACCCTCTGTTATAGTTGCAGAAGACCGAGGCATCTTGCTAAGGAATGCCCTGGGAGAAGACCTAGTTGCCTTTGTTATAAGGCTATGGACCATGAAGTACTGGATTGCCTTAGAATGATTTATAGGTTTGAGAAGATGAATATGGAGCAAGTGAACACTGAAGGAGATCAAGAGACAAAGATTATAGTAGAAATCCAGAAAGAATCATAAAAGATATTGCTACAGATGAAAGATACCTTGAATGACCACCGACATGTTAGGCTATCAAAGATCTTCAAAGAAAAGGATCAAATCGAAGAAAGAATAGGGGACTTTGACATTGACTATACTCTTGATGAAGAAACACAAGTGAACATTATGCAAGAAAGAACTTGGGAAGCTATAGGAAAGCCTGCCATGAACCCTTCCCTAGGAGGAACAAGTTTCTTCAGAGGAAAGCTAGTAAACCTATGTGGAAGGCTCGCTCGAATACCTATGAATGTCAATGGAACTTCGACAGAGCAAGAATTTGAGATCATTAAATTTGTTGAAGACAATGCCCTGTTTACCATGCTCATAGGAAAAGATCGGATTGATAGAGAACAAGCCAGACGAAAATAAGAAGAAAAAGTTTTGGAACAAAAGAAGCAAGATTTAAAATACTTTATGACCAGAAGGATCGCTCACTTGATTGAAGAACAGAAGAGCAGATCGTAGATATTTAATATTAACAACTTAGATGTCGAGGATAAGAGAACACTTGAGGATCCACAAAAGATCGAGTTACCTATTTTTGATACAGAAGAAGTATTATCAAGGAACCCTAGGAAAGACTTTCAATAGCGCGAAGTAACTAAGACCACAGAAGATAAACATCAGAATGGTAAAATCATTACTGATACGAAGCTCACTAGGAAGAAGGCTAGGAATTTAAGAAAGAAAATGGCTAATACTGTAAGGTTACAAGAGGTTCTAGAGGACACTTTGCAGGAAGAAGAATTGCAGAATTGGAGCTTTGCTAAGATATCAGAACAAGGACATAGAGTACTTCGCCATGATGAAGAAATATAGCCATTGGAACCGATATACTCATTCGAACACCACTCCAAATGGATTGAAAAGAAGTTATGGTTTACCACTAGACCATTGGATAGCACCAGAACATATAGAATGGAGTTAGTGAAGGCCCCATGTTCGTTGCAAGCAGATTGTTGTTGGGATTGCCTACTTAACCAATCACACCACACACTGAGAATAATTTTTTCTAATTGAGAATTTGAGTGCGAACCCTGAGATTTACTTACCCTGAGATCATTGCCTTACTATTCACTATAGTCTCTGAATTCCTTTTGCACCCGAGCCAGCATACCTAAGTTTGTATGTCGGACGAATTCAACGCTGCTGAGAAAATTGTTGAAGAAGTTCTAATTGATTTAATGACTGAGAGAGTCATGTCAGAACGTGGAATGTCTATAGGTGTACAGGCATCGTCCTCAGGTGCACTTCCAGCTTCCCCCTCCACTTCTCAAGCAGGACCATCCTGACCGCCTTCGAAAATATGATCGAAGCTCGGAAATGACTTCACCACTGTGAAGATGATCCCAAGAATCTTGCCTAAATATATCCCACCACTAAGCGGAACAGTGAATCAAGACACTTTACTGAGAGACTTCGACTATGCTGTAGTCACTGCGTACCTCTCGAAAGGGGTGTGCGCAATTCATGCTGACCATTAGAAGCTCACCGCAGTGAAATTTAGTGATTTTAGCCTTGGAGATCGTAAGGTTTACAATCTTCTAGCCCCACACAATTACTTGACTATTACAAAAGTAAATAACCCCAAGATTGTACCACATCAATGGAACCATAACCTTGTGCAGTCAAGCTTCCTCAATGTGATGAAGATTCCACATTTCAGGAGGCATCGGGAAGTAAATGCATGTGTTAGACTGTTGTTGTCTTGCTACCATGGAGGATACCTATGGTTGGACCACCGCATCACTGTGGATCTGATTATGATCAATTGGATCACTGGGCTAAGCATGCAGGGCCCCGACCTGCAGGAATTTTACCTAGGAAATACCGCATATCGTGCTCTCACTCAATGAATAAAAGACACATATGGCGATATGGAGAAAAGAAAGTGAGGTTACAAGGTAGCCTCCATTGAGAATGCAACAGTACGCTTTGGCTTCCAACTGATTGCAGGAAAGTTAGTCCAAAAAAACAGACCCACACAAGTGACTAGATTTGTAGTTGACCTCGTAGGGAAGTGCACAGAGGGACTACAAATGAACTGGGAAAAATACCTTATAAATCAGCTAGATCTTGATTGTAGACAAGAACAGGACCAAGGGTATGAGTTCCACTTTAGTTGGTTGCTCATACTTATCGCTTTCATCACTTGGGAACTTCCCTAGGGAGCCACTTTCTCGGAGATTGAATCCTTCAAACCACTGGCCACGTAGTTCTGTATGATGTGGTACTCCAACGACATGAACAAACAGTGGCAGTCCAATGTCGTCTTCCATGCTTACTGTACTCAGTTGAATAATTCCATTCAGTCTACACCACGCATCACACCCAACACGCTTCATAGGTTTAGATCTTTGATGAAATTTAGCACAGATTGTGACTTCACCTACATCACAGCGTGCGTAGATGAGCACAAGCAACAACTCCAGTCATATTACAAGCTGACAGAAGATGACTTGGAGGATAATACCAAGGAATGGTTGGCAGACCTCCTTGTTGTAGCAGACCCCACAGAGATGTCTAACATAGATAGCTCTGAAGCTATGCCAGATACACCTGGATCGTGCAAGACTAAGAAGAATGTGGAAGTTTAGGATATCCATAGCACATCCACGAAGACTACTTTGCTCTCACCTACGAAGGGAGGTGATGATGAAGAACTAGGGAGAACAGAAGTTGAATAGAGTAAAGGCGATGTTACTCCACCTAGGGACAAGGAAGATCCCTCCAAGAAAAGGAATATTACCCCACCAAATCCCTCATCCCAAAAGAAAGATAAGGCCACTCGGACCATGCTAAAAACTACCCTTACCCTGGATGATTTCAACTTCTTAATTGCCGCACTGAATGATGTTTCACTAGAGCTCGCAGAAAATAAAGAAGCAAAGCAGGATGAGCTATTCAACCGGGTCATGGGAGAACTCAAAGAAGTGCAAAAGGCACTCCAGTCCAGCCAAGCATTTTTTACGACGCCGTTAACAATGGAAATATCAGGAATAGGCAATGAGCCCACACAATTATTCCAGATCACCGAGAAAGTTGAAGCTCACCTTCGACAAGCTCAAGAAAACATAACACAAGCCACCTAAGCTTTGGCGCAAGAATAGAGTGCACATGGAGAATAATAGAGGAAGGTTGAATAGGAGCAGATTGCCTTACAAGCGAAGTGGGAGGAGGAAAAAGGACAGTTACAGCAGAGCAAGGACCAGTTGCTAGAAGATAAACTTGAAGTACAGGAAAGAGTTCACAAAGCACTGCACTTTGTGAAGATCATAGAAGTGAAGATGGAAGATCGTCTCCCACAACAGGTGACCCAAGTGGAAGAAGCAATCCAACAACTTCAATATCGCATCACGGATTTGGAGCTCCGCCCCGTGACTGAGACACCCCAAGAGATAAGAGATCTAAGAGAGGCCACTGCTCGAAGCACAGTCAATCGATTAAAAACTTTGTCTTTGGAATGCAGGAAACTAAGAACTAGAAGCACCCAGACTTATGAAACCCTCACAGAAAATATAGAATTGCATACATTGGAGGCACAACTCCACAAAGCAAAGCAGCATGTAGATGTGTTACAAGCGCAATTGAAGTCTGTGACCCCAATTGAAAGAATGAAGAGGTTCACAGAACAACGCACAACCCACGAACAAGTACACATGCTACAAAGTAAAGTGATGGAAGTCCCTCAATGACTGCAACCACTCTAAGAGAAGGCATGCCAACTTCTCACTGAACTTGAAAGCCAGGGAGTTGAACTCGAACAGGGCGTCATCATTGCAGAACAACGCCTTGAAGGACTACTTAATGACACAATAATCCAGGAATTTACTGAGCAAGAGGTTGTCGCACTACAGTAGGTCGAAGTAGCTCGAGCGAAGATCGAGGTGTTCGAAGTGGAATTGGTCAGACCTGAGTGAATCGGGAGGAGTTACAAGTGAGTGTTGGGGGGCTTTTGGTGCTTGACCAAGTCTTGAAGAATACTTGGTCATATTTGACCACTTTTGGGACTGTGACAACTTGCCAAGGAAGGAGCGCAATGCAAAGCGGAAAGTAAGGAAGCAAGACCTATTTTTGGGTCCATTTTAGGGTTTTGGGTTGACATAATGGGAAAGGGATGTCGACCCATGGGTTTACCCATGCTTAGGCCCATTTTTTAATCTATAAATAGGCAATGTAAATAGGGGAGAAGTAGGATGATAGTAATGTAGTACATCTATGTGATGTATAACTGAAAGCTTAGTGCTAGTAATTGGATCTATGTGATCGAATGTATCTTAGAGTGCTCTATGCATGAGATTGGAAAGCTAAGTGCAAATTGTTGTAGTCTGGTGCTGAAGAGGAAGAAAGAAGGATCTATCTTGCTGCGTAGATCTTCTGTCCTATGTGAAGTAAGGGTTATTGAAGCTCTGTGATGTAACTACTTGACCAAGGTAATATAAATAAGACTTTGTGGACGTAGCCCCAGGGTGGGGGTGAACCACGAAAACTGTGTGTATAGTGCTTTGTGCTTCAATCTAATGTGTTTATCTCTTTCTTGGCTGAGTGCTTGATGTGATTAAGTAGATCTAGTTATGCTCTGTGCTGATGATATATGAATGAATGTTAGATTTGATATATAAGATGCTTAGTGCTTGATAAGTTGAATCTAACCTATATTTTTATGGCTAAGTATTGAATCATCTTTAGTATAAGCATTCACTGCGATGCTTTGTGCTATCTATGAAGTACCAAACGGGTTAAATATTGATGAAGGATCTATGTTAAGTGCTCTGTAAAAGATATAATCACAGATCAGTGTCCCAGCTAAGGTTGCAGACATCTGAGTATTGTAACCACCCCTACCTCTACCTCAGATGAGACTACATATTCTTCGTAGGTGTTGCCGAAAGGGCCGGTAGTTAGGGTTTTGTTCATGCGCTCTTGAAAGTTGAACACTGGGTCTGCCCCTGTGCCAACAACGAGGTTGTTTGGAATTGTACATGCGGAGGCTATGCACAATCATATGATTGACGACCTCAATTTGGTCATCTTTTTGGGGGTGGAAGGTAGTGGATTTGGTGAGCTTGGTGTCCAACATTGACCAGAGGCTGGACCAGAATGTGCTTAGGAACAAAATGTCCCGATCTGAGACAATGGTTTGTGGGATTCCAAAATGTACCCATACTCATTCAAAGAAGAGATTGGTAGTGGCCTCGACAGTGATGATCTTCTTGCAGATGGCCATAATTTCCATCTTGGAAAAGTGATCAACAACCACAAAAACAAAGTCATTTCCCCTCTTGGTGGATGGAAGGCCCGACATTTATTCCATTATTATGGATTCCCATGTCCTTTCAGGAGTAGAAAAAGGGGTGTACATTCCTTGTTTCTTAGTGGTCAGTTTGGCAATAGCACAAGAAGTGTAGGACCTGATATATCTGCTCACATCCTATCAAAGTTTCGGCCAGTAGAAATGTTTCTAAAACACTACCACTATTTTCGACCCTGAAGTGTCCTCCCACCCGACTGTAGTGGGATTCCCAAATCATCTTCACTCGCTCGCTTGATGGAAAACAAATATGGCCTAGATTACGCAACAACCCATCCTAAAGATGGAAATTAATGACATCTAAGTTTGTACCCAACAATTGGTAAGTTGTGGCAAGGTCAGGTTCTGTCTCATAGAGGTGGGGCCATCTATAGATCTTGTGGTTGCATGAGTCTAGCACCGTGGTGTGTGTTGCGACTAGAGGTTGACTAAGGAAATCAATGACTCTATTGGTACTTCATGTTTTATACTTGATGTTAAGGTGGAACTGCTGGAAGAATGTGGACCACTTCTGATGGTGGTCATTCTATAATTTACCTTGTGTCTATATGAACTATAGTGGATTATGATCAGTGTGGTTGACTATCTCCTTCCCAAGAATGTAATGTCTCCATTGGCAGTGGGCTTGCAGAATGGAGTACATTTCCTTGTCATAAGTAGGGTACTTACAAACAACATCTAATAGTGTCTCACTATGATAGGCCATGGGGTGGCTGTGTTGAGTGAGGATGACGCCCACAACATAGTCTGAAGCATCTGTCTTGATCTCAAAGGGATGTTGTAGGTCTGGTAATGAAAGTACTTGCGGTGAGCACAAGTGTTGCTTCAAATCATCAAACACTTATTGTTGGGATAATCCCCACACAAATATTTCCTTACCACCAGCCTTGGTTACTTGGATGAGGGTCCATTCAATATGGGAGAATGCCAACATGAATCTGCGAAAAAAATTGGCAAGGCCCAAAAAGATCTGAAGCTCAGTGAGTGTGGTTGGGGATAGCCAGTCATGGATGACTTGGATCTTGGCTAGATCCACATGCACACCATGTTGATCAACAATGTAGCCTAGATAATGGACCCCATCCATGTTGAAGGATCATTTTTCCAAGTTGGCATATAGCTTGTGGTGTTGCAAGGTGTGCAAAACTTGTTGAATATGTTGCAAGTGTTCCACCAAAGTCTTACTATAGATGAGGATGTCATCGAGATAAACCACTATAAACGTATTGGTGAAAGGTCGTAGGATATTTTTCATCATCCTCATGAAAGTTATTGGAGAATTTGTAAAACCAAAGGGAATGACCAACCATTCGAAAAGACCTTCTTTTGACTTGAAGGTGGTATTCCACACATCTATCATTTTTTTGTCTATGTGTTTTTTTGATGCAAAACTTCTTACTCAGCAGCATAGGATCAGTAGAGTCATGAACCTATTAATGAAAACCATTAATATGACGAGGACCCCTTTGTGGTCAGAGGAAGAGAGAATTCAGACGCAATCCTAGTCCATGTGCCACACGAACCCAGTCCAGTCATAGCCTTTATTACCTTTACAGTAACACGTATGAATTCTGTTATACCATAAAGCCACGATACATGAAGATTCCATCAGTATTCATGCCAGGATTCTCATCCATTAAATGGGAAGGTCTAGAATCATCCACACCCCTCACCAACTTGCCTAGTAAATGTCAAGATAACCCAATAGATTTACTCCATTAACCAGTCTCGTCGGATAACTCAAATCCAAGTTGCATCTATAGGGTAATGGTGAATAGCCTTAGCAGTTATTATAGAACTTTCCAGCTAATCCTGAGTATAAGGATTTGAGAAATCGGTGTAGGATGCATTGTTTCCTAGAGAGAACTTAGCGATTTGTGAATTCTAAATTTTGATCAAGCCTGTGCAATCCCTTCGCCCTCAGTCGTGATCCCCAATCCCAGTATAGGCTGTTGAATTTTTTGAAATTTTAGACTCACCATGCTGAGAGCTAGAGGGAGTAGAAGTGTCATTTCAAAGGATGTAGTACCATATGAGCCCTGTGACCCCCGGGTTGAGATCATGGGCGATCTCAAAGGGAAGGTTGAAAAATTCAATCTCCTCAACCTCGACCTAATAGACCAGGTTCTGTTCCCACAGATGAACATCGATGTCTTATAGAGTATCGCTCAAGACGAGTTGGGAGGCATGCAATTTGTGTGAAAGCCCGAGTTCATTAATCTGTTCAACTCTACAATTATGAACCTCAGAGATTTTCCGATTTTGGGCACCACTAGAGAAGTTGCGAGGTCTACCAAGTTTCTCATCAACATGGCACATGAAAAAATCTTGTGGTTGGATAGGAGATATCCAATTCATGCATAGGACATCCGACAACTGAACGATTTGTATAGCGAAGGCAAGGATGTGTCCAAAGGTTTTGAGGGTCCCATAAAGCATGGAAAGAAGAAGAGGGAGCCTAGTATATATGAGTGATTCCATACACA
>SNQJ01S0007247.1:217045-228540 GCA_010110895.2 Picea sitchensis | reverse complement strand
GTAAAAATGAAACCACCTACCTCAAGCATAGTTTCCTCTGGTTCAAGCTTGTGTAAAAATGAAACCAGGTCCAAGAATAGTTTAGTTTAGTTTTAAGCTTGTGTAAAACTAAAATCTATCCCAAGCATAGTTTTGTTTTGTTTTGAGCTTGTGTAAAAATGAAAACAATCCCGAGCTTAGTCTTTGTTCTTTCTCGTGCTCGTAAATACTTGAGAATGTAACCGAGTAAATTTTTATCACTTTTTCGGACTCGTAAAGGTTATACGAAAAATGAACCCCTTGGAGTTCCCTTTAAGCTCTTTTCAGACTCTTTAAACATGAAAAGATTGTCGAGCGATCTTGTTCTTTTCACGCTCGTTAAAGTATTTGAAGAAAAAATTTGATGGGTGGTGGGTTATCTCTTTTTCGGTCTCGTCAGATCAACTTACAAAAAAGGACCCGATGGAGTTCTCTTTAAGTGTTTTTTAGACTCTCTAAAATTGAAAAACCCCTGAGTTTTCTTTCCTTAGACTCATTAAACAAGCATCGAAAGACCCGTATGGGATCGAACGACTCCTTCTTAGGGTTCGTTAAACATACTCCGAGGGACTCATCCGAAATATGAGCTTGTATCTACAAGCATATATTATCCTCCTCAAGCTTGCGTAAAAATAAAGAGGTACTCACCAGAAATGGTGGGGGAAAAATTGGGAAAGAAATGTATCTAAAACTATATTCCATGGAAGAGCTGCCTTTGAACATGACACCCTTTCACTCACTTTGTGTCTAGGTTAGAAAATCCACTTGTCTCTTGATCATACTCCTTTACAAGATTACATTTTGGTCTCTGATCCCTATTGTTGAGTCAGTGTTGCCAAGACAATTTTCGTGTTGTCAATATGTTCAAAGAGAAGTTCAACCCAAAAAGTCTTCTATTGAGTCGACCATTTTTGCAGTCCTTAAGCCTTCTATTGCGTCGACCATCCCTGATTCAGTCCTGAATCACTTGTTACTTTGATCTACTTCAAATCTTTTTACATGTTTCGTGTCATTGATGGAGGATACATGATCAGGGGATCAAATTTTGCTCAATTTTCAAAGTGCTCGGAATGCGACGAAAACAGTGTCATTGCGTCCGTCTCGTCTTCCTGATTCCGGCGGTATATTTACTTTCACAAACGGAGTCCGTATGAAGGAGTTATCGCGATCTGTCCGCCAAGCCAAACAGGCAATTTTTTTGGATGCTGACTGTACCTGTCCGTACAGTCCATACGGTGACGTGGCAAGGCCGTACCGTCCGATGACATGTCAGGAGGATGATGTGGCACATTTTTATTGGTTGGTGGTTGTCCAATCGGGTGATGGCACGTGTCATTTGTAGCCAATAATGTGCGGACACGTGGCCCAACCCATTGGCGCCATGTGTCACTGTATGACTGGTTTATATGGTTATATATATATATAAAATGATATGGGGAGTCCGCGGGGTTCGACCCCCGGACCTCCCCCACTATATAAAGTTCTCATGAAACTCCGCTAGCCAACTTACTGCCACTTGTCCCTTGTTAGGAAGGCGGGAAACATTATATTTAAATTGTATTTGTGTTGTATTGGGAGGGGGTCGGGCCGGGGCTAAGCCCCGACCCGCGGTCTCATTGTATACATATGACCCACACATATTATGTGGTCCGATCGTTGGCGCGCATTTCATTTCATTGCATTGTATTGCAATGAATTGCAATATATTGCAATGAATTTTGTATATAAACCATGTGTTGGCGCGGGGTTTTGAAACCACGACCCATGTGTTATGTATTGGCGCGCGGTTCAAACGGTTGGCACGGTTTAAACCAACTTAACCACCTTTATACTTGTGCGCGGTCATATGCGCCATGTGCCTAAGAGCCTAGGCGGTTAGGGGCTAGCGCGCCCTTAACCGTCCTACAGTTTGTACCGGTGCACGGTTATGTACGGGACTGAGTTTTTACGCTTAAATGAGCGTGTGAGCCAGGTTTGCTCAAGGAGGAGTACAATTTGTAGAACCAGAGACAGCAAGTTGGAGAAGGAGACTTCAAGAAGGCATATCTTTCTCATTTTTCGACCGTTTCAGGTGCCGAAAGAGCCCAGACAGGGGTTTTTGGACGCTGGGAAGCCATTGGAGCAGTCGGTTTGTCATTTTGAGCATTGTAAGGCATGTTTTTGAGCACTTTGAGCAATTTAATAATAATGATCCATTGGAAGCTGGACCAGGAGATGTAGCCCGGAGAGGGGTGAACTCCTTTATCAAGTTGTTGTGTTTATATGCTGATGTTCAATGTTTATGCTGCTGTCTATGTATATTTTGCATAAGTAATCCTTAATTTATGTGTTGCAAATTGATCATGTTGCTTTAAACACATAACATTTCACTTGCAATATTTATTCAAGTTTTTCAAGTCTTCTTCATTTTTAGATCAATACATTAAGGCCTTCCTGTGACGAGTATTTTCCTGCCGACTTCAACTCATTATCCAGGAATTAGACTTAGAAACTAATTGGTACCTTGAAACTTGCATGCCTCAATGGCAAGTTTCCTCACTGTCGACAATGGGTTTTCATTATTGACCTGTGATCGGGATATTCCGTCGAGTGTTCGACTTCAACTCATTAATTCACATTCGTTGAATTGTACTAGAGTACCTTGGGAGTCATTGACATTAATGGTGATTTCCCTTGCACTTGTTAACAATATTCATTAATGATCAGTAATCAAGTAGTTTCTACCATGTTTGACTACAACACATGTATTCACATGGTTATATTCGTACTATAGATCGATGGAGATGAAGACCCTGAATCTTTTCTGATAGATTCAGGTTGCATTGGAGTATATTCATATTGTACTTTTGCATAGATCCACATTGTATGTCTCGTGGCTATGTTCAAATTTGAGTCTTTAATGCATAGATCCACAGTGTATTTTTGGTGGCTATGTTCATATTTGAGTCATAATGGCATGGATCCACGGTGTATGTTTGGTGGCCATGAACTGTCTTACTTGACATGGATATTTGCATGTTGGCATTTATTCTTTGAGTCATTTGTATTCTGAGTATGGGAATTCCTACCTCGGTGATAATATATTATTGTACTGTATTTCCTTGTTTGTTGGCAGGTTTCTGACCAATGTGTTCCTTGTTCCCAACACACACTCGACAAAGTATTTAAGATATCACTTTTTTCTAACTTCATACTTTGGGGGGCTCATTGTTACACATTATTTTCATCACCCTTATGACCGTTAATGATGTAAACCTATCCTCTGTCTTTAGAAGGATCAATTTCCTTAATCCCTAAAGAAGAATGAAGATGAATTTTCCCAAAGAGATGAAATTATACTTTTCCTTTGTCAAAAACCTTATAAAAAGGAATCATCGCACCTTTCTTAGTGTTAAGGGTGTGACGATCTAGGATCGTTGCAGGTTGCACCACAGTGGCCTGCGACGTCGTCGCAGTTTGCTCAGTGCTAAGGGTGCAACGATTTTCATACAAAAGAAAAAGAGGAATTTCTCGAAAGTTTTAGAATAGAAGCTTCGAGGGTGAGGTGGCCTTCGATATGTTTGGATTTGAGTTGCATCCCTAATCTCATGGGATCATCCTAACCTCCTCACCCTATCCTTTTCAGGTTATAAAAGGAGAAGAGTTCTCATGGGAAAAGTTAGATGGGGAAAGTTGGCTAGCTTTTGGGGTTGGAAAGTTCTTGAGTTTTGTAGCTTGGAGTTTTTGGAGCTTGTATGTTGGATTTGAGCTTTGCTTTGTCAAGATAGATTGTTGATCTCAGAATATGTGGAGAAGAAGTGTGTGGGAAGCAAGGAACTGTTGGAAGGGACCTTATAACATCAAGGCATTGCTTGTATTCTCACTTTCATATTTCTAATACAGTAATATATTTCTTTCCCATAAAATTGGTCTTATTTTATTGTATGACTCATTGATCACATACATAGGAATTTTTTAGTATACATTGTTGCTTTCACTTTGTTGTCTTATGTCTTTTTACAAGTTCAACATCCCATAAGCCTTGGAACGGAGCGAGAATGACACTAGTGAGGACAAATGGCATTTAAAAGGTATGGCATCTATCTCTTCTTAGTTAGTATGCTTGATAATTAAAACTTTGGGAAAGTTTTATATTTTGTCTTTTTTTGTACTAGTTTCGGGGTGAAACTAGGGAGATCGACTTGTGTTAGCACTTACCGTTTTGTATGATAACATTCCTTATTGCTAGACCTTATTAATATTGGCATTTATTACATGGAATTATATTGTTGTACCTACGTGAGGGGTTAGGGATGTTAGGTCCCTAACATGCCCTCCCCCTTGAAGAACAACCTTGTACTCAAGGCTTAAGATGAGGAAATTGTTGTAGAATGGTGGTCATCTCCCAGGTGGCATCTTCTAGAGTTGTATATTTTCATTGGACTAACACTTCCTTGATGGTGCGTTGACAGAGACAATGCTCTCGTTGGGACAAGACTGCTTATGGCTACAACCATATTGAACCTTCTTCATCCAACTCAGGGAGACTAGTTTGAGTTTGGCACTTAGTTCCAATCACCTTCTTTAAGCAAAAAACATGAAAAACAAAATGGAGCTTCGATTGACTGGGTAGAGCTAATTGATAGGCCATCGATCCCCCACTCTTGAGCACTGTATAAGGACCATAATATTTTAGCGCAAGTTTATGACGATGTTCAACTTTGACTGAAGTCTGCTTATAAGGTTGTAGTCGAAGACACATCTGGTCCCCTTCAATAAAATGTCATTCATAATGACCTTCATCTGCTTATTGCTTCATGCGATTCTGATCCATGATCAAATTTTCTTTGAGGGCACGAAGAATATCCTCTCGGACTGTAATATTTTTGTCAACCTACACCATTTAGCATTTACTTGAACAATAGACAAATGCAACTACACCATTAGCAATTGTTGCAATAACCAATATCACAAGAAAAAATACCATGCACAAGAACACAAGAAATATCCTGGGAAACCCTTCTCAACAAGGGAAGAAAACCCAACAATCCTTTGCTATATTCTCAAGAGAAAGACCTCCCACGCCATAGACCTAGTACACGAAAGGGTGTTCTCAAAAAACAAGAAGGTTGGCGCCCAAGAGAGGTGAGCACTTCAGCCCTAGAACTTGTACTTGATGAAATTTCCAAAATCACATGTGTGTTGTATTTCCTCTATGGGGAAATCACCTTTATTTATATTAGACTGGACACATCAAAAGTGGTGTCTATTGGCACAACAGAGCCGACCCCAATAAATCATAATGTAATTAGTAATTACCATATTCATTATCTTTTACATTAATTATCTTTCACTTTATGGTGGGGTTGACCTATACCTTTTACATCACAATTAGGGTTATAGGTAAATCTAACTCTTGGAAAATATAGCAAGGGATCTCACACACCCACTAGTGCTCAGCCACTAGGGGCACTTCCACCTGTGCTCAGCCACAAGGACGTCCAACTCAACATATCTCTATCTCACTTAGTCTCACAAGAGAATCATCTGGACATACACTCACTAGTGCTTAACCACTAGGATCACATCCACCTGTGCTCAGCCATAGGGACGTCCTACTCAACAGATCTCTATATCACTAAGTCTCACAGGAGAATTATTTGGAGTACCACAACATCTCAACTCTCTACACAGAGGAGAAAATCAAACCCATCACATGGGCTCCTTCACCCCTCACAGGGGTACACATTGTTTCATCTCAAATGACACACTCATCTCATGGGAATCTTCCCTACACAGGGGCACACCACGTTCCATCTCCGTCTCAGAGAGAAACGACACACCCATATCATGGGAATCTTCCCTACACAGGGGCACACAACGTTCCATCTTCGTCTCAGAGATGAACGGCACACCCATCTCATGGGCACACCCAATTCATGGGCTCTCTCACAGGCTGACTCACTCAGTATGTGTCCTGGAGGATGTCTCATGCAGCTGTAATCATCAACATGATTTTGGCCATAGACTACTTTAAAAGGAGTCATGTGAGTAGTCGTATGGTAAGATGTTTTGTACCACCATTCAGCTAGGGGTAACCATTGAGCCCACCGATTTTCCTCTCAGATGAAAATCAGCTTAAATATGTTTCCAAACACTTGTTGACAACTTCAATTTGGCCATCTATCTGGGGG
Source organism: Picea sitchensis (assembly GCA_010110895.2). Lineage (NCBI taxonomy): Eukaryota > Viridiplantae > Streptophyta > Pinopsida > Pinales > Pinaceae > Picea > Picea sitchensis. The sequence goes on along the minus strand of SNQJ01S0007247.1, from coordinate 222,349 downwards.
TGATAGGCAGTGTTGAGATGCAATTGGGTACCCTGTAGCTTGAACAATTCTTACCAAAAATTGCTGGTGAAAGTGGGATCTCTGTCATAGACAATAGAATTAGGCATGCCATGAAGCTTGAAGATATTATCCATGAAGATTTCAGCCATAGTGTAGGTTGTGAATGGGAGTTGAAGAGCACAAAAATGAGCATATTTGGAGAGATGATCTATGACCAGCATGATGACTGACTTATTGCCCGATTTAGGTAATCCCACAATGAAATCCATAGAAATATCTTGCCAAATAGCAGGGCGAATAAGAGCGGTTGGAGTGTTCCTGGAGCTTTGACAGTTTCTCCTTTGTTGCATTGACAAACCTCAAATTCAGCCACAAAGGTGCAGACGTACTGTTTCATACCATCCTAGAAAAAAGAACGTTTGACCCGTTCATAGGTTTTTGTAAACCCTGAATGCCCGACTGTGGGTGAGGCATGAAGTTCAAAAATCACTATGGATTTAAGTTGTAATTTCTTGCATAAATACAAATGACCTTTGTAGCGAAGCTATTCAATGTGACAAGAGTACCCTGGAGAAACTGAAGAATTGTGTTGCAATTAGTGGAGCATGCTAGAAATTTTGGGGTCTTGCAGCCATTCCTGACGAACAACTTGGAGCCAATCTGGTATAATGAAGGAGAGGGAGAAAAGGGACCCGTCTTATTCATATTTTTGAGAAAGAGCATCGACCACTACATTTTCCTATCCCTTCTTGTAAATGATCTCATAATCATAGCCAAATAGCTTGGTCACCCATTTTTGTTGTGCGGGGGATGAAATTCGTTGTTCCAGGAAATACTTGAGACTCTGATGATCAGTTTTGATTTTGAAGCACTGACCCAATAAATAAAGGCGCCAGAGATGCACTACATGCAAAATAGCTAACATTTCCTTTTCATAAATGGATTGGCTCAAATGTCGCTCTAAAAGTTGTTTTCTAGTGAAGGCCAAAGGCCTTCCATCTTGCATGAGGACAACTCCAATTCCTTTCTGGGAAGCATCACATTCCAATACAAATGTCTTTGTGAAGTCTGGAAGTGTTAGGACAAGGGTCGAGAACATAACATCTTTCAAGGCTTGGAAGGCATGATCCGTAGTTGAAGTCCAATTGAAAGCATTCTTTTTAAGGAGAGAAGTGAGAGGAGCTGCAATATTTCCATAATTCCGAACAAAATTCCTACAATAGCTCGTTAAACCCAGAAAAACATGCAAGCTCTTAAGAGTTTTAGGGCGAGACCAATCCTGGATAGATTCAATTTTCTTAGGATCCACTTGGACACCATCTTTGTCGACAATATGACCTAGGTATTCCACTTCTGAGGCACCAAAGGCACATTTAGATTGTTTGAGGAAAAGTTGGTGCTTAGAGAGTAGATGGAGAACTTGATTCACATGGGAGAGATGGAATGGACAAGTTTTACTATAGATGAGAATATCATCAAAGAAAACTAAGACAAAATGACGGAGAAAAGGACGAAAGACATGATTTGTAAGACTTTGGAAAGTGGAAGGAGCATTACACAATCCAAAGGGCATTACCAAGAATTCATAATGACCCTCATGAGTGTGAAATGTAGTCTTGGGAATGTCTTCTTATTTCATACGGATCTAGTGGTAGCCAGAACGTAGATCCAGTTTGGTGAAGTATTGAGCACCACTCAATTCATCCAAGAGGTCATCAATGACAGGAATGGGGAATTTGTCTTTGATTGTGAATTTGTTGAGGGAAAGAAAATCAGGACACATGTNTCTTTCTTGAGTACCATGACCACAGGGGAAGAATAGGGGCTAGTACTAGGATGGATAACACCTGCTTCTAGCAATTCATGATTTTTTTTTATCAATTTCATTCTTCTGGGCAAAGGGATGACGATAAGGCCGAACATTGGGAGGAAGACTGCTCGGGATGAGAGGGATGGAATGATCATGGACTCCACAGGAAGGGGGAAGTTCTTTGGGAGTGGTAAAAACAACTTGGTGGCGGGAGAGGATAGATTGCAGGTCGGAATGCACAAAAGGTGTCTCAACAACATGAATGGAGTAGAGTTGGGCTATAATGCCCGAATGACATTTTTTGAGGAGCTTTTCCATGTGATCGGAGATGATGATCTCAGGGGAGCATGTTGTGATGCCTTGGAACTTATATTGTTGTCCCTCCTATTGCAATTGCATGATTAAGTCCTTAAAATCCATGAGAATGGGGCCTAGAGTGCTCAACCATTCGTCACCAAGAACAATATCACAACCACCCATGTCTATAGAAAACATATGGGATTTCAGGTGATACTGACCAATTTGGAGTCGCACATTTTCACATCGTCCCCCACATTTCATGGAACCTCCATTGGCAATCATGATTTGAAAATTATTGACGACACGGATGTAACAATTGACTTCTTGGGCAATGCGACGATGAATAAAATTATGCGTGCTACCACTGTCCACAAGGATGATGACTTTCCTATTTTTGATGTAACCAATTAATTTGAGATTTTGGGGAGCAGAGAAGCTAGTGAGGGAATTAAGTGAAATCACCGAGTCAACATTTGGTGAATCAGAGGGTAGGGTCATATTAGATGGCGGTGGTAGTTCCTCCACGGGCGGAAAAACAACATCTTCTTCATAAATATCCTCAGTCACAGCCATAAAAAGCTTTTGTTCCTTACACTTGTGCCTGGGAAAATATTTGTCATCACAATTATAACAAAGACCCTTGAGTTGACGTTCAACCATTTCATCCCTGGTTAATTTCTGGATCTTGAGGGGAGTTGCAGGAGGGGCATAATTGGTGGGTTTAGGGCGAGGAGGAAAGGAGGGTTTTTAGTTCTAGGAGGATACAATATGTTGTGCTTCCTTGGCTCGTTGAGTAGCTTCCAACCAAGTCTGGGGAAATGTTATGAGAACATGGGCATGAATTTCATCTTTGAGGCCACTGATAAAGCATTCCCTAAAGAAAGCATCTGACATGCCCTCCGTTATGAAATCCAAGTGCTCAAATGCGGAAATAATGTCTTCCATTGTCCCATACTGCTTTAACTTATTCAAATGACCTAAATGGTGGGTTTCAGAGTCAAAGTGGTCATAAAGTTCGGCCACAAACTGTGTCCAAGCAACATACCCTTGTAATGCCTTTTTTCACCATTGCCACCATTGTCATCGTTCCAAATCCAGATGTAGGACACCATAACTAAGGTTGGCTAAATCATCAGTAATGTCATGTAAAGAGAAATAATGTTCCATTTGGGTGACCCAGCCTGTGGGATCCGATCCATTAAATTTGTTCACGTCAATTCTTGGAGGGTCGAGGTCTCGAGAAAAGTGGGTAGTATGAGGACCTTGGTAATGGGAAGAGATATGGTCATATTGATAAGATGGTTGTTCAGAAGAGGAAGGGTTCTGGGAACGATCCATGAAGTGTTCAAAGGTGGCTTTGAGGTCTTTTAGGTAGGCACATTGTTCCTGGAGGACTTGAATAGCAGAATTGATTGAGCTAAGGTTGTCATTGATATTCTTGATGTCTTCCTTGTTCTGGCAGGTGTCAACAATCAAGGTATTGAGATATTGGGCTTGTGTGGTAGCCATTTGGAAAAATGGTATAGGGAAACACAAGGGGTCTAGAGGGGTTGGTGGGATCATTGAGAAGAAGGGTGTCAAATGATAGGTACCACTACAATCAGGGAAAAAAGGGGAATCTAATGGGATAGGTGCCAAATAAGGGTGTCGAAGAAGGGTCGGGTCCACAAAAAAAATGTTTTCAAAATGATAGGTATCACTAGAATTGGGGCGAAGAGAGGAACCCAGTGGGATAGGTCCCAAATAAGTGCGTCGGTTTGAATAATACTGCAGTGACAAAATGCCCAAATGATTAATAGGAAAAAATGTGTAGTAATTTCGCAACTAGAATGCATAAGGCACAATTACACGACAATAGATCTTGTTTGCTCTGTTTTTGTTTCCATCCCCAGGGGTAGAATATTTAGGATTTCTACAGACAGGGGTTTTCGCTGTGCTATAGCTCTCTTATATACGTGTGGGGTCCAATAGTAGTACTCAGCCCAATATCTAAGGGCACCAACTAAGGAGGCCAGACCGTGCCCTTAGCCGTACTACCCAACTACCCAAGTACTAAAGAGTATCTTCCTGAGTGATGTTCTCGGTGGCACTATAGCAGTCAGGCGACCGATCAGTTTATCTATGGAGGGATTTAAGATATCTAGGTCGATCTATATACACGTGTTGTCTGATGCACTACCACTCGAAGGGATACCAATAGGGGTTACAAGGGTGGCCAACATATGTGTGCATAAAAACCACTTATAGTTCCTGCGTGTATGCTTCCCCGACCGTGGATTTATGCGTTGAACGACATATCTCTATAGATTTAAGACGCCATAATACATCTCTACCCTGAAAAAAAAATTAACCCACAATTTTATGTCGAGGAAGGTGCTCTGATACCACTTGTAGTATTCCAGATATAAAATAGTATGTAGAACATACATATTTTAGCATAGAAATGGAAGAGAAACAATGATATAACCAGAACAATACTAGAAAAATGCCAAAATAACACCAGAAAGAGCACCTTGATTAATGATAGCAATGTCCACTTGCTTATAACACCATGTTTCCCCCAGTCTGTAAAAATAACTATACTAGCCAAGTAATTGTGGCAAACTCAGAAATGTGAATGTGTGATGTGAATGGACCTTGTGAAAAAGGTCGATGAATGTGAATAATATTATGAATATATATATTGCAGGACTGTTGAGAGGGGATATGCTGAAAAAGAGACCACGATGGCTAAAGAAAGGTGGTGGAAGGAACCTGAAATGGTGGCGTTAACTTCCACCGAAACCAACACCGTATTTGGACTTCATTGGTCCGGAGAACCAAGAGCGGCTCGCTGGCCCCAAATTAAATGACTCGTCAGGTTGGTAGGTAAAGGGCTCCTCATGAGTAATGAGGGATGGGGGTGAACCGCCCATCCGTAGAGTCCTCAAACCTGACCACTGCGAGGGAAATCGCGCCACACGCAACCTCGCAAGAGGAAAAGGCGTGAGGGAGAAGCGCGAAGGGGCAGACGCGAGGGAAGGAAGAAGAACTCGGGAAAATACAGAGTGAGTGATAGCAGAGAAGAGGGAGAGTAACCCTCGTTCTCGGTCACTGGCAAACCAAGACGCAGTCTCGCAGCATCGTGGTCTCAGCTCGGGGGTGGCTAGTGGTAAATCCGTTGGGAGTCGCTGAGCCTACGGTTGGGTGGAAAC
>SNQJ01S0007247.1:194343-217035 GCA_010110895.2 Picea sitchensis | reverse complement strand
AGTATAAGACTGCCTATGTGGTGTTTTGATTCAGAAATGGTGGTTGCATGCTTATAAAGGAAAGACTACGTATGGCTTATGTTTATAGACAGATTTATATGTATATACGCATATTGAATTTATTCAGACTTCAAGTCTATTCTCGGGAAATCTATACCCTTATCCGTCTCAAGTAATACCCTGGATAGATCTCCCCATAGAGACACCCTTCATAGAAAGCTCACCAAGAACCTGGAAAAGGATTTGAAGGCACAAATCTTAGTAACTCTGTACGAGGAAGAATGATCCTCTTGAAATCCCAAAATAGCAGCATAGGGATAAGTATCGATCGACGGACGAGACCTCGTCGGAAGATCTGCGGTCATTCACGACCGTTAGATTGGAGGAAGAAACGAGGGCGTTACGTGCCTTAACCCTTTTCCTTTATTTTCCTGAATAGCGAAGAAATCGGGACCGTAGATCCCCAAGGTTTGTGGGAGTATCTGGATCGTTGGTTTTTCCACGTCCAGGGAGTAGTGGGATAGTGCACAACGTGGGACATATCTGAGCCGTCAGATCTTAGTTAGAAAACCCGATAGTCGTTGGATTTTTTAGGAGATGCATGAGGGTTAAGCCCTTGTGAACAGGGGCGAAAGTCCCGAAGGAGGAGTCGGTACACAGCGTGGGACCGATCTGAGCCGTCAGATCTTAGTTAGAAAACTCGATAGTCGTTGGATCTGTTAGGAGATGCATGAGGGTTAAGCCCTCGAGAACAGGGGCGAAAGTCCTGAAGGAGGAGTCAGTATCAGGGATTCAGAGTTCGGGATTCCGGAAGTGCCGATGACAAGAGATCGGGACACTCCATGGAGGAAGTCTCGAAATAAATCTAGACCGTCCATCCGTGAAGGACACGTGGCGGAGATCGAGAGTGCATCGGTATTTCAGATATTGGGGATTCGAGTTGACAGAGGATTTGTGTCACTGGGGGTCGCAAGTCGCGAAATCGCGAAACAACCTGGACCATCCATCCGTGAAGGACACGTGGCGAAGATCGAGAGTCAATCGGTATTTCGGATACTGGGGATTTGAGTTGACCAAGGATTTGTGTCACTAGGGGTCGCAAGTCGCGAAATCGTGAAACAATATGGACCGTCCATCTATAAAGTACACATGGTTGCTAGTGAACGTTTCGGCATTTTGGCACCCGAGAAACTAAAGGGAAGGGACCCTTGTCCTTGCGAGTCACGAAATCTCGATCACCGAAACCCCAAAATGGCGTAAGGTGTGAATGAGGTTAAGGAAAGCCGGGATTCGATCATGACCGTTGATCATCTCGAACAGATCACGACCATTGATCTTGGCTGAAGGTCGTCGCCATCCATCGGAGGGACACGTGGCTGCCGATCGACGTTTCGGCATCCGGGAAACCAAAGGGCAGGAAATTTTGCCTTCGCAAATCACGAAACCCCGATACCCGAAATCCCGATACGCGATGTAGTGGAGAGGAGAAGTCTCGAAAGTATCTGGACCATCCATTAAGGGAGTCGCGTGGTGAGCGGTCAGAGTTCAGGGAAAGTCCCGAAATCCCATGGACCGTTGGATCCACCCTATCAAGGACCGTTGATCTCCTACACGGATCCCCATACCACAATTCAGAGATTTGCCTAGCATGAGTTTTTGGGATCGTTGCATCTCGAACCCCCGGGCACCAAAATCCCGAAAGGATCCAAACCGTCGGATCAGGGGAGGCTTACAGCCGTTGATGTCCCTTTGGAGGGAAACTTGGGAGACTTCGTGGTTTTCGGGGATTTGAATGGAAAAGGAAGAAGTCATGCATCGCTATTTCCCAAATCGCGAAAGGCCTGTAAGGGCTTTGCCGGTTAAGCGCGTGGTCACGAGGACAAGACCCAAACATGAAACTTGTACTTGCTAGCCCTTTTGGGGTTCGACACTTTGCTGTAGCAGGGTTTGCAGAGTCGAAAGACTTGACTCTCTGGTAGCGCTGAGTCGCGAAGAGAGAAAGGACGCCATACTTGTTCGGCCTATGGTCGTGACCCACGATCACATGGAGGTGGACAAGGAAGGAACTAGCCTACGTTAGACCCCCGTAGGTATTTCGGGGATTCTGATCCTCGAGAATTCGGCGAAAAAATTTCCATTTCCGTAGTGGGTATTTGACATTGCCTCTTTGAGGGGCAACCTCCAGCAGAGCAGAGCTCTATTACAATAAATCTTCAAGACAAGATTTCTCATACCCTATACTCCTATTTATATTAAATCTATCTATCAAAAAGAACAATCTAGAGGAAGATCCTTCTAGAAGAGGAAGCTTCTATTAGGTATTCTTACATTTGACTTATTCTTCCTTATTGCTAGACCTTATTAATATTGGCCTTTATTACATGGAATTATATTATTCTACCTATGTGAGGGGTTAGGGAGGTTAGGTCCCTAATAGATGTTTCCCCCTTTGAAGTTTGTGATGTTTTGTTAGGACCACCATATATGTGGAAGCCTCACGTTGTTTATGAATCTAGGCCTCGCAGTGTCATTATTACTTTGGGAGATCAACTCTCTAGGGTACTAGATGCAGTCCCAACTACTGTGGTGTCTTTGTTCTTCGTGAAGCAGTGTAGAAAGGTGGTCTCTCAAACCTGAAGATTTGTCCTCTTTATGGTTAAGTGAGAAGGTGAATGAAAGGTTATTGCAACCGCCAAAACCTTTTCATGAGGTCTCTTTACACAACAACAACAGAAGGACAAGATAGTAGAAGAGCACAAAGACATATTTGCTTCATCTACTTGGGTGCCTTTGCACTGTCAGGTAAAGCACTCAATTGATTTGACACCTGGTGCTCCTCTGCCTAATAACGTTGTATACATGCATTATGTTACGGAGAATGAAGAAATCAAACACCATATCCAAGAGCTAATTTTGAAGGGCCACATCACACTAAACTCCTCACCTTACGTGGGCCCAATTGTTATAGTACAGAAGAAGTACATACATGGTAACTTTGTATTGATTATAGAGCCTTGAACAAGATCACAGTCAAGAACCAATAACCAATCCCCAAGATTGATGATCTTCTTGATCAATTCAAGGGAGCCAAATTTTTCAGTAAGATTGATTTGAAGTCAGGCTACCACTAGGTGTCATTTGAACAAATTGATGTATGGAAGACAACCTTCATGTCTAAATAAGGTATGAGTGGTTGGTCATGCATTTTGGCTTGACTAATGCACTGACCACATTCATGCGGATGATGGATGATATATTGCATCCATTCACAAACTCCTTTGTGTTCGTATATATGGATGACATCCTAATCTTTAGAAAACCTAGGAGGAACATTTGAAGCATATTCAACAGGTCTTGGGTACCCTAGGACAACACAAGTTGTATGCCAATTTGGAGAAGTGTTCCTTTGGCATGTAGAGAATCCAATATTTGAGGTACATCATGGATGAGCAAGGTGTGCATGTGGATCCAGCCAAGATCCAAGTCATCCACAATTAGTCAGCCCTGAAGACAATGACCGAGCTCCGCAGCTTCCTAGGCCTCGCCAACTTCTAGCATGGATTTGTGTTAGGGTTCTCTCATATCGCTTGGGATCTAAGCCAGGTGACCAAGGGTGGAGTGAAGACAAAGTTTGTTTGCGCTGCATCCTAATAAAAAGAAATCAAGGAATTGAAATTTTGCCTCTACTTAACACCAGTCCTTATTCTACTAGACCTTCAACATCCATTTGAGATTGAGACAAATGCTTCATATTATGCTATTAGTGAAGTCCTCACTCAACATGGGCATTCGGTTGCCTATCACGGTGAAAAAATATATGATGTTGTTCAAAGATACCCCACATATGACAAAGAGATGTACTCCATTGTGCATACATGTCGACAGTGGAAGAATTACATTCTGGGGAAGGAAACAATCATCTGCACTGATCATAGGCCTCTATAATTCATGCAGACACAAGGAAAGTTATAGAATGATCGCCACCATAAGTTGTCCATTTACCTGCAACAATTCCACTTGAACATCAAGTACAAGAAGGGAAACACCAACCACGTCGCATATTATCTCCGTTGACCACCATTTGTGGCGCTAACCACCGTTGTTAACTCTCGTGAGCATGAGACATTTGGGTGGCCACAATTATACAATAATGACTCTAACTTTGCTACTACCTATTAGACATTGAGCGCAGGAAAACAATTTCATACTTTTATCTCTAGGATGGAATGTTATGCCATCTGAGACATCTCTGTGTTCCTTTAAACGAGCATGTAAAGATGATTTGGGAAGCTCATTATAGTGACCAGGAAACAAGACACTTTGGTGTGGACAAAATAGTGGCAATACTGCAAAATCATTTCTATTGGTTGAAGCTTCGACAAGATGTATGCAAGTACATCAGATCTTGCACTGCATGTGCCATTACCAAGCATGCCATCAAGAAACAGGGGATATACACCCCTCTGTCGATCCATATTTATACGGAGAACAACAACATATATCTAATGAACAATAACTTCTATTGAATAAAGAAAATAGGTTGAAACTGTAAAATTCCAGAACTAAAAACAACTTGCTTGAATGGTGGTTAGCTATCTCTGAGAAGAAATGTGGCTGCTACACGCATTCGTCTGAGAAGAATGATTGCAATGAGGCTTTAGAGGCCTTTCTAACATTACTCAGGAATGCCATAACCCTAGACATCCAAAAACCTAACCCTAGGAGATGAAACACCAAAAGTTATGTGGGCCTCGATGGGTAAGTTGGTACCTCAACTTCCCGGGGTTGTAAAATTTGCATACGACCTCCGTTTTAGGCATGTGATAGCTCGTGGGAAATGTCTTTTCAAGAACTACACATTATGTTGTAAAACTTTGAATTCGTCTACAGTTTGACTATGGCAAGCAAAAAAAACATTGTTTAGGGCCCCAAAACGGCCCTGGAAGTACAAAAAGATGTATTGACATGAAAACTTCCAAAATAAGCCAGTTGGAATAGGTGGACAACCACCAATATCCACCTGGATGTTGTGTAGGGCTTCAGGATAGCCCTAGAAATTCAAAACCCACAATTACAAAGAAATGTCATCATTAAAGAGAAACGTGTTGAACAAAAAACTGTCAAGATGAGCTAACTGGAATAGGTGGGTGGCCACCAATATCTACCTAGATCAATGCTCCCCCTTTAGGAAGCAATGGTCTCCATTGCATTGATTTCCCTCATCAAGTGAGGAAATTTCTACTGAATTTGGCCCCAGGTGAGCCACTTGCCTTGGTACAGGAGTTGCCCGTCCTTGACAACCCGATAAAGTTGGATCCTCTGTTGGCGAGTGCCCTTGACATGTGTGTCCACTATTTGATCAGTGGATGCATGTTCCATGCAGTCAAGGTTGAGCTCTATTGGTGTCAACTGTTCTGCAATATCTGAGGTGTCCAATAATGGTAGAAAATATGGTTGAAGGAGGTCCACATTGAACACTGTATCCAAGCCAAGGAAGGGGGGAGTGTTGAGCTCAAAAGCATTGTCACCCACATCCTTGGTGATAGTGTAAGGACCATAGTGAAGTGGATGGAGCTTCCGATGGGGCTCTGTAAGGCGCTCTTTCTACAAATGTAACCATACCTTGTCTCCCACTTGAAACTTGTGTTGTACCCGATGTTGATCATGGCGCTACTTGTACTTAGCATTGGCTTTATGAAAAATATCATGGATTTGTTGGCGGGTGTGTTGAATCCGCTTGATGAATCTGGTGGCTTTGTCGGCCTCATACTGAACAAGGAAAGATTATGCATGTGTGGTTGTAAGAGGTAGTGCAACATAAATGGGACCCAAGGATTGGAATCCCAACCCCACCTAAAATGGGCTATGGTCGATGGAGCTATGGAGAGCCCTGTTGTAGCTATGTTGAACATAGGGAAGACTCTCATCCCATGTACGTGGATGCTTAGAGTTATACATGCGCAAGATGTGCATAATCATCCTATTGATGACCTCTATTTGACCATCGATTTGGGGGTGTAAGGCAATGAATTAAGTGAGCTTGGTGTCTAATAATGACCAAAGACTTGACCAAAATGTGTTGAGGAACATGTTGTCTCAATCTGAGATAATGGTCTGCGGTATCCCAAAATTGACCCACACCCGTTCAAATAATATCTTGGCAGTATCTTTCGTTGTGATGCACTTCTTGCAGGCTGTGAGAATGGCCATCTTAAAAAACCGATCAACCACCACAAATACACAATAATTTCCTTGCTTGGTGGATGGAAGGCTAGACATGTAATCCATTGAGATGGATTCCGAAGGCCTCTCAGAGGTAGGAAGAGGGGTGTATACTCCTTGACTCTTGATGGATAGCTTGGCAATGGCACATGTAATGCAAGATCTGATATACTTGTTGACGTCCTATCGAAGTTTTGGCCAATAAAAATGTTTCTGTAGAACAACCACAATTTTCTCCACGCCAAAATGTCATGCCATCCGACTATAGTGAGCCTCCCAAATCATCTTTTCACACTCTCTTGCGGGAACACAGAGGTGACCCAGATGGCATAACAGTCCATCCTGAATGTGAAAATCGACGACATTCACACCTATACCCAAGAGCTGATAGGTGGTGGAGAAGTCAGGGTCACACTGATAAAGTTGGGGCCTCATGCCCACATGAATGGAGCAAAGTGGTGAGTGCAACAATGTGAGGTTGACTGAGGCAGTCAACGACACCATTTGTGCTCCCTGTCTTATACTTGATATTGAGATGGAACTACTGGAGGTATGTGGACCACTTTTGATGGCGATCGTTTTGCAACTTCCCCTATGTTTGTATGAAAAATAGAGGCTTGTGATTAGTGTGGATGATTGTCTCCTTTCCCAAAATGTAATGTTTCCATTGATGGCAAGATTGCACAATGGAATACATTTTCTTATCATAGGTGGGGTATTTCCGGACAGTTTCTGAGAGTGTCTCACTATGGTATGCTACTGGATGACCATGCTAAGTGAGAACTGTGCCTACATCATAGTTGAAGGCATCAGTCTCAATCTCAAACGGTTGTTGCAGATTGGGTAAGGAGAGTACTAGAGCTAAGCACAAGCGATGCTTTAGATCATCAAATTCTTGTTGTTGTGTCTTCCCCCAAGCGAACTTTGCCTTGCCACCACCCTTGGTCACTTGGCAGAGGGCCCATGCAATATGGGATAATCCCAACACGAACCTTCAGTAGAAGTTGATAAGTCCCAAGAAGCTCTGAAGCTCGATTAGTTTGGTCGGGGTTGGCTAGTCACAGATGACTTGGATCTTAGCTGGATCCACATGTACCCCATGCTCATCAACTATGTATCCCAAGTATTGGATCCAGTTCATGCCAAAGGATTATTTTTCCAAGTTGGCATATAGCTTGTGTTATCGCAGAGAGCTCAAAACCTACTGAATATGTTGCATGTGCTCCTCTCAAGTTCTGTTGAAGATGAGGATGTCATCCAAAATACCACCACAAAAGAGTTGGTGAAGGGTCTCAATACATCATCCATCAACCTCATGAAATTTGTTGGTGCATTTTTTTAGCCAAAGGGCATGACCAGCCATTCGAAGAGACCTTCTTTATATTTGAAAGTTGTCTTCCATACATCAGTCGGTTTGATGGGAACCTGGTGGTAGCCAAACATTAGGTCAATCTTGCTGAATAACTTTGCCCCCTTGAGTTGGTCAAGAAGGTTATCAATTCATGGAATTGGGTACCGGTTCCTGACTATGATTTTGTTTAATGCTCTGTAATCAATGTATAGCTGCCAGGCCCCATCTTTCTTCTGCACCAGTACAATCGAGCTTCCACAAGGGGAGGAGTTGGGTCAGATGTGCCCATTTTGAAGAAACTCTCGAATTTGGTGCTTGATTTCATCATTTTCCATCAGCGAGCAACGATAGACTGGTCCATTAGACAGAGGTGCACCGGGGTTAGATCAATTGGATGTTTGACTTGGCAGTGTGTTGGTACCCCGATGGGTGAGGAGAATATATCTTTGTACTCTTCTACAATCCTATCCACTTGCTTCTGATACAAAGAGAGGCTATGTGTTCAAGTCACGGATGTGGCAGTGACCTTCTTCTCACTGCGAGCATGGATTACAAAGAAGACAAAATTCTCGGTCTATGAAACGACCTTACTGCATTTCTTAGCATAGATTAAAGAAATGGCGGTAGACGATGCTACCTTTGGTATCCTGTACAATTGTCTACCCAAAGTAATAATAACACTGAGGGGTCTAGACTCATACACAACAAGTCACTTCCACAAATACAGCTGGCCTAAAAGAATGTTACAAACTACAAGGGGAGCAATATCACACAATACCTCGTCTTTGAAGGGCTTTATGTCGTAGGGCAGATGACACTGTTGGTTGACGCGAAGATCTCTTCCTTAGTGAAGCCAACCGATGGTGTAGGGTTACAGGTGCAGTGTCATCAGCAGGTCCAATCGCTTGACGACCTCTGCAGAGATCAAGTTCTTTTGATTTCCATTATCGAAAATGAAATGAAGTAGAGCCCCCTTTACCCACATCTGTGAGTGAAAGAGGCGTTCCCCTTCCTCTGGTTCTTCTGGTTTACTTGGTTGGACTTTAGAGGTAGTGTCAGTGGCACTTGGTTCGACGTTAATAATCTGCTTCCCTCTTCTTGCGTTTGATTTGGAGTCAGAATATGCCTCTAAATCGAAATCTTTTAGCTCAGCCACTAGTGACTGCTTGGAGCAACATTCTTCGGTGTTGTGCCAACAAATTTTATGGTATTCACACCACTTTCACGTGTCCTTCTTCTACTTCTCATTACCCTTCTTGGGTTGTGGCTTGGACTGGTTGTCCTAAGAGTGGCCATCTTTGTTCTGTCCCTTGTTTTGTGGGTTGCGGCCGCCTTTTCCCTGCTTCGGGTGTGAGGAGTTTGCAAATCCAAACCCTTGCCTCTTCTGCTTAAATTTCTTCTCAATCTTGACAACATATCTATAAGTTGTACCTAATGATGCCATGTCCAGAAACTCCATTTCTATTTGAATGTATCTATGTAGACAATTGAGGTATTTGAGCACCAGATGTCATTCAGAGTCTTTGATAACCAATTTGGTGCGCATGGTATGGAAAATATTGGTGAAATTTGGTACTATCTGGTCCCTAATTTCCTGATGCAGGGTGGTCCATCTTGTGTAGTGGTCCTCGTAGTAGATTCCAATAGGGTGGTATTGTTATTTAATGGCATCCCTGAAGGAATCCCATGTGGGGGAAACAAAAAATATTGTAGATTCCTCTATGGCCCTTTGCTCAGAGTAAGTATCCCACCAGTCCTTAACATGGGGGATGGCCTCGAGGAGTGCAAAAGTAATATTTTCCCTATCGGAAAAATTGTGGACCTAAAAATAACCTTCAAGAAGATTCATCCATTTATCTACATCATCTGCATCTATCAGTCCTTCAAATAATGGAATATCAATATTTACTTGTACCTTGAAAGGGGTTGCATGGTCGCTTGATGAAGATGCATCTCTTGTGGACAGTCACCGAAGGATCTGTGCAAAGTTGTCCATCATTTCATTCCTTTGTCGCGCAAGGGCTTCCTCGAGCAACAATTTAAAAGGATCTCCTGCTCCATCATATTTCTTATCATCCATCAGGAGTTGTTGTTTGGCTCGGTGTGACTGATCTTACAAAGGCTAGATTAGTTCAATTCCCAAGTTATTGTACCCAGATCTTGTCGGGGACACGCACAAAGAAAAACAAATGAAGACCAAACTGCTCTGATACCAATGATCCATATTTATGAGTGGAACGAAACGAATAACATATTGAATACAATAACACAGAGATATGGAGAAAAACAATATATATCCAGTGAACAATAACCTCTATTGAATAAAGAAAATAGACCGAAACTGTAAAATTACAGAACTAAAAACAACTTGCTCAAATGGTGGTAGCTATCTCTGAGAAGAGATGTGGCTGGTACACGCATTCGTCTGAGAAGAATGATTACAATGAGGCTCGATAGGCCTTTTTAACATTACTCATGAATGCCAAAACCCTAGACATCCAAAAACCTAACCCTAGGAGATGAAACGCCAAAAGTTATGTGAGCCCTGATGGGTAAGTTGGCACCTCAACTTCCCGGGGTCGTACCTTTTGCATATGACCTCCATTTTAGGCGTGTGATGGCCCATTGGAAAGGTTTTTTAGAGAAATACACATCATGCCATCAAACTCAAACTCTGTCTACAATTTGACTGTGGCCAGACAAAAAACACCATTTAGGGCCCCAGAATGGCCCTAGAAGTACAAAAATATGTACTGACATAAGCACTTCCAAAATAAGCTAGTTGGAATAGGTGGGCGGCCACCAATACCCACTTGGATGCTGTGTAGGGCTTTAGGACAGCCCCAAAAGTGCAGAATCGACAATTACAAAGAAATGTCATCATTATAGAGAAATGTGCTGAACTAAAAACTATTAATATGTGCCAGTTGGAATAGGTGGTGGCCACCAATATCCACCTGGATCATCTATCTACTCCATATAGGGCTTGGGAGTCCATCTATATGGATTACATGTCTGGTCTTTCTTCAATCAAGCATGGTAATGACTATGTCTTTGTGGTCATTTATCGATTCTCTAAGATGGTAGTTTTGGCACCCTGTAATAAGAGCATCACAACTGAGGCCATTGTCAAGATATTCTTTGAATGTGTTTGGGTTCATTTTAAGCTCCCATGAACCATTATCTTACTAAGATCGAAATCGTAGGTTCCTGAGTACTTTTTGGTCCAGCCTATGGTTGATGATAGACACCAAGCTAACCAAATCGTCCGCCTTCCACCAACAAACTGATGCATAATCAAAGGTAGTCAATAGGATGATTATCCATATATTGAGGATGTACAATTACAAATGTCCACACACGTGGGATGAAAACCTTCCTTATGTTCAACATAGCTACAATAAATCCCTCCACAATTCCATTGGCCACAACCCTTTTTAGGTGTGCTTGGAGTTCCAACCATTGGCCCCCATTGACGTAGCTCTACCCATTGCAACTGCACAAGAAGAGTCCTCCCATGCTTAGATTGAGATTGATCGAGCAACCAAATTTGTTGAGTGAATCCGACACATCCAAAAACAATTTCATGATATTTTGTAGAAATCCAATGCCAAGTACAAGCAACACCACGATCAACATCAGGTACCACACAAGTTTCAGGTGGGAGATAAGGTATGGTTGCATTTGCAGAAGAAAGAACGCCTCATAGGACCACATTGGAAGCTATTCCCCTCCATTGTGAGCCTTACACCATCACCAAGGCTTTGGGAGAGAATGATTTTGAATTAATTATTTCTCCTTTCCTTGACTTGCACTCGGTATTTAACGTGGAACTTCTTCGACCATATTTTTTGCCTCTCCTGGACACTTCAGACGCGGCTGTAACACACCCGACCCCTAAGTTCCCTTCCTAGGGATGGGGCATAATTTTTTTTCTTAATCTAACCATATTGAATCATTTTCCTGAGGTCTTCATCCTCTTCTACTCGCCCGTATCTTTCTAATGACTGCTACCAGGCTCTAATCCGACCTCTGGTTTGCAAGTTATGGCCTTCCCAATTTCTTCGAGCATAAATAGTTGAGGGCCACGTGGGTCCAACTTGTTCTTACCATCTCCAGGTTCCTACCTCCCGCAGGGAAGGTCCATCCACTATTCAATCCAACTGTGGGACTCGATCCTCATCTAACACACAGGCCAGAGGGGAATTCAGCGTTCGACGCTTCGCTGTTGAAAGCCCCTTTTTCTTTCTGCACACATGTCCTCTGGAGTCCCAAATTCCTGAACACCCGAAGGACCCGAAATCTCACCATGTGGCTCTAGAATTCAGGCCTTTCGAGTTACCCTCGACATTGCATTTCAAACCTCCGGAGCCCCGAAGTTCCGAACTCCCAAAGGGTCCACCCTCGCACGTGGTGACGTACTAGACGCGGAGGCAAGTACATGTGGGTCCCGAATACTCCTCCCGCCAAATGGACTAAACAGGTAAGTGCCAGGGGTGACCCACAGGAGAGCGGAGATGACACGTGGCCCCTATAGTGGGTGACATGTGTCACGTGTTAATGGGCACATAGGGTCTACGAGACGTAAGAATCTAGGTGACATGTGGCACATCAGTCATGGGTCCACATCACCCTGGATGACGTCATTGTTCCACGTCACTCCAGACTGATGGCCTTCGTACACCCTTAGATCTCACAGTCAAGGTGTGTCCACGTAACCCCTAGATTTACGGCCTCCGTTACTTCGTAACTTCAGCATTCGATGGATCCGTGATGTGACTTCCTCATTGCTCCCGAAGTGGTCAGCACTGGGCTGACCATGGCCTAGATCTAACGGTTAGGGGAGATCCCAAAGGGTCCCTAGATCTATGGTACTCATCACTTCACAGCTTCGGCCTTCGAGGGTTTCGGCATTATGGTCGCTCCATTCTCCCGAAGCAGGACTCCACCAAAGTATCGTACAATTGTCCCTCCACTGTTTAATCGAACGGTTAAGATGGGCTCTTAATGAACTCCCCAAATCCATGGCTCTCATCACTTCGTAAATTCTACATTCGATGAGTTTGGTGCTTTAAAATCCCTAATCTCTCGAAGTAGGACTTCGTCGAAGTTATCTCGGCGAAAATCCAACGACCAAGGGGATTCCTGAATACTCTCGAATCAATGGTTCGCATTACGTCGCGATGGTAAATGGATCAAGGTTTAACAGTGGGGAAATTCTATCAACCACGGTTAGGGAAACCGCTAGGCATCGGTCAACCTTATCGGTAACTGTAAATACCAGTTTCCTTCGGTCGGTTTATAAAGGCTAAGGTCAAAACACTCTGGAGCTTTGAACTCCTGGAGTTCCGAAACCAGAAAGGCTCAACTCCTTTTGGGCCTAGCGCAAGGTTCCTAGACCTTGGTCACATGGGTGAAATATCTGAAGGAGGCACCCTCCTTCCACCGGGTTTTAACTTAGTGTTCCTGTGAAGGTAGATTTTAGAGGCTGACATGACTTAATCATTCCAGTAATTCCTACCCTGATCCTCTTGCAGAATTCCCACAACTCTCTAACTGTTGATCTGAGGCAAGCATACGACCATTCAAAGGCATGATTTCATAGAGAGATAATACATTTATCTACCTTAACCATTTAACACATGACTCAATCATAAACATATAAATATAATCAATTACCATTTCCATTTCAACACACAGAGTATGAAAGTACTTATCAAAAAACGAGAGTTCATGAAGTGACTGTTGAAAGGGGTGCCTGTTTCCACCCAACCATAGGCACAACCACTCCTAACGGATTTACCGCTGGCCACCCTTGAGCTAGACCACTATTCTATGAGAGAGACTCTTTCTTCTTGCTCAATGTTAGTCAGGGATAGAGGTTACTATCCTACTCACACAGAATCTTGGCAACCAGTTTTCTTTGTACCAAGCAAGGGGGTCTGCACAAGTACTTCCATAGTCACTCGTCAACCCCATCTATCAGATTGAACCGAAAACGCTGCTCGTAGCTTCTTGTGCCCCAAATTATCTTATTTCTCAGTTCTTCCTTGAACCAGAGAGTTGTAACCGCTCTTTTTCTCTTCTCGAGATTGGTCTTTCGGCTCTGCTCTCCCTGCAGATATGCCTCTACCCACGAATTAACTCTTTTCTTGCCTTCCTCAACAAGGTTGCGTGGGTCCGAATCCCGAGATCAGGGTTAGTCCTAGAAGTATTGCATATGGGTACTTTACCCCATATCCTCATTAACTCTTGAGTAGGACTCTTCCAACTACCAATCTGACTTGGTAATTCATTTATGGGTCAGAGGATTGTTCCGAGTTTGAGTCATTAAATCCAGTAAGGTACTGGTTTGGTGGGGGGGGTTCATCTCCACCATTTCTAGTTCTCCTCACTATCTCTCTCATAACATCCATGGTCTATCTTGGTAAACCCCCCTTTCAACAATTATTCAACACTTATCCATCTTCTATTAATAACAAAAAATACCTACATTGACCTTTATACAAAGGTTCATCAAATCAAACATTCACACATATCTAGTGTGACATAGTCTCTTGGCCAGTTATAGTTATATTTACAAATTGGGGGAATCAAGCGTATTACAATCCCCTCCCCCTTAAAGGAACATCATCCTCGATGTTCTATCTGACGATGTGCTCTGTATGTACAGAAGTAAACAAAATTGGATATGCATGTTTCATGACATCCTCTATTTCCCATGTAGCCTCATCGGGGCCAAAGTGTTTCCACTGCACCTTGACCTGTGCAATGGTTATGTTCCCGAGTGGGCTTTCCTTCCTATCTATTATGCATTGAGGTTCTGGCAGGAATTATCCCTTTGGTTCCACCTAAATCATAGACCAGTCAATAATATGATTAGAATCATGTACATATTTCTTTAATAACAAAACATGGAAAACATCATGTGCCTTCACTGTGGGAAGAAGTGCTATCCTATAGGCTATAGGTCCCACTATATCCAAAATATTAAAGGGTCCACAATACCAAGGAGCCATCTTGGCACAAGCTCCCATTGTCAAGGAGCTTTTCCTACGTCTAACTCGAAGATACACATGATCCCTATTTGGAACTATTTAGGAGTTCACTTTGTGTCTGCATAACTTTTCTATCTATCTTGAGCTATTTTCATATTCCGCTTTATCTAAATTACTTGATGTTCCATTTCTTTCAGGATGTCTGACTCGATTGTGATTCTATCTATTGGATTATCCTAGCTGATTGGAATCTTGCACTGTTTACCATAGAGGTCCTCAAAAGGGCTCATCTTCAATGACTCTTGATAGCCATTGTTGTAGGAAAACTATACTAGTGGTAGGTAATCTTCCCACTTCTTAGGCTGATGCATTACATGCATCCTTAACATGTCCTCTAACACTTGGTTTACCCTTTCTGTCTGTCCATGAGTTTGAGGGTGATAGGTTGTGCTAAATAGCAATTTAGTTTCAAAACCAACAAATAACGATTTCCAGAAATTTGAAGTGAATTTCGTATCTCTATCAGATATGATCTCCTTAGGCATGCCATGCAACCTAAATATTTATTTCATGAAAATACTGGCAATATCTATTGCCTTTCAAGTTGACTTGATTGGTATGAAGTGAGCAGTCTTGCTCAATTTGTCCACCACTACCATGATGGTGTCATTCTGTTTGGCCGATTTTGGCAATCCCGTGATGAAATCCATGGAGATGGTTTCCCATTTCCATTATGGGATTGGTAGGGGCTGCAACAACCCTACTGGATGCCAGTGTTCTGCCTTAACCTGTTGAGATTCTAGACATTTAGCAAAGTAATCAACTATGTCCTTCTTTAGTCTGGGCCAATAAAATAGTTTCCTAGTGGCTGCGATCATCTTCTGATAATCAGGATGACCAATATATGGTCTTTTGTGTAGTTCGTCTATCATGAACCTCTTCAATTCATCACAATTTGGGATATACAACCTACCTTTGTAAGTTAGCAAGCCATCATTCAACAATTTATAACCTTCATACTTGAACCTTGTGGGCTCTTGCTCTAAGTACGTTTTACAATCTTGAAAAATGCATCCGTTTCTTGTCCACTTTTGACTCTCTCCATGACATCTGTTTCACATTTGCTTACAGCTTCCAGGTGAATCATTTTCACACTTTTGCTAAGGGCATCAACCACCCTATTTTATTTTCCTTTGATATGTTTGATTTCAAAATCAAACTCACTAAGGAGAGCCATCCATCTAGCTTGTCTAACATTAAGTTTTGGTTGATCAAACCGTTACCTGAACCCACAATGATATGTCATTAGCACAAACCTTCTACCCAGGAGGTAATGTCTCCACATTTTTAAAGCATGGAATATGGCAGCCAATTCTAGATCACGTGTCACATAATTGATTTCATGCTCATTCAATTTTTTGGATTCGTAGCAAATTACATGTTCTTCTTGCATAAGGACTCCTCTGAGTCCTTCCTTGCAGGAATCTATACACACAAGGAAGTCCTTGTTTGGATCTGCAATCTTCAACACAAGTGCATTGGTTAGAAGGCATTTAAACTCTTGGAATCTCTCCTCACATTCTGATGTCCAAAGGAATTTAACTCCCTTTTTCTGAAGGGAAGTGATTGGGCAACCAATCTTGGAAAATCCTTTTATGAACCTCCTATAGTATCTTTCTAGGCCCATAAAGGATATGATATCAGATACATCCTTTGGTGTAGGCCAATCCATAATGGCTTTGATTTTGTTAGGATCAACTGCCACATTCTTCAGAAATAACATGGCCTAATTAATGGACTTGTTTCTGGAAAAATTCACACTTACTAAACTTAGCATAGAGTTGATGTTCTCTTAGTACTTGAAGTAATAACTTAATATGTTCTTCATGCTCTTCCCTATCCTTAGAATATATTAGGATATCATCAATGAAAACCAATACAAATCTATCTAAGAATTTACTGAGTACATTATTCATTAAGCACATAAAAGTGGTTGGTGCATTGGTTAGCCCAAATGGCACCACCACAAATTCATAGTGACCATATCTTGTCCTAAAGGTTGTTTTGTGGATGTCTTCATCCTTTATTTGGAACTGATGGTATCCATACCTCAATTCAATCTTGGAGAAAATTGTAGCACCCCTTAATTGGTCAAACAAGTCATCGATCATTGGCAAGGGATACTTATTCTTTATGGTCATCTTATTGAGTTTCCTATAGTCTATGCACAACCTAAATGTGCCATCCTTATTTTTAACAAACAAGGATGGTGCTCCCCATTGAGAAACACTAGGCCGAATGTATCCTTTGTCCATCATTTCCTTTAGTTGTAGCTTGATTTCAACCAACTCTGGTGTACTCATTGTATAGGGTGTTATAGACACAAGCACTGCTCCTGGTGCGAGTTCTATTGAAAAGTCAAAATATCTTCTTGTAGGTAGACCTGGTACCTCTTATGGGAACACATATTTATACTCTCTTAATATGGGATGGTCCTCTAGGATTGGTTTGTTGCCCTCAACAGAGTCCAACACTTGTATTGCATAGAAAGGACATTCGTTTCTGCAATACCTCTTCACTTGAAGAGCTAATATTTGTCTCACTGAGACATGCTTTCGAATCCCTTGTAGGGTTACTTTTCTCCCTTCTTCATTTTCACACTCCAAAGTTTTATTGTAACAATCCAACTTGGTTTTATGGGAATCCAACCAATCCATGCCAATCAACAGGTCATAAGATCCTAAAGGGAGTATGTTTAGGGTCGCTTGGGTGGGAAATCCACTCATAATGAGTTGGCATGCTAGTATGACCTCTGTTACTTTTCTTTTGGTTCCAGTGGCTCATTGTACCAGCCATGATTTAACATGTTTAACTTGTTGCAATTTACATTTCTCAACAGTTTGAGGGGAAACATAACTCAAATTAGAACCAGGGCCAATTAAAATGGAAACTACATGGTTGGCAATCATACCTTCCATTTCCACCACTGAAGCTTGGTGGTCGGCTTATCTATTATCCAAGGCTGCATAAATCTGTGGCATGCTCCTAGCAAAATCATTGACTGTGGTAGCCTCTTGGACGTTGTAGACCCTCCTATTGTTATGTTGCCTATATGGGAAGTCTCTCAGCAAATGTTCTTCTCCACAACCCCAACATTTCAAGGGTTCTCTCTTTGTGTTATCAGTCTTACCTGGGGCTGTTCCAAAGGGTTTATTTCCACTATGAGAGGGGAAATTTTGTTGGTATACACTTTTAGCAGGGAAGATCATCTTGGAACCTTTCCCATAGCTCTTAAATATTGAGGGTTTAAACCCCTTCTTCTTGAATCCCGAAGTAATTTTCTTCTTCTAGCCCTCGTGAGGTTCCATCTTATTCTTGAACTACTCATAACAATACCTTGTCTTCTGGATAACATTGTAGCCCTAAAATGCCCTACTCATGCATACATGGCATTGGCCCTTTTACTTGCATATTTTTCCAAAGCACTACTGAGGAGATCTTCTTAAAAAACCATTTTTTAGAGCATGTACATTCCCTGCACCATTACAACCTACGTACATACGCTTTTTGCATGCTAGATACCCTGCGTACATACGCTTATTGCACACTAAACAACCCGCATATGCTTGCAAAAGTTGTAAGGAAATTGGTGAAATTCATGGGCTATTGGAGGTTTTCCAACCAATTGACCTACTATAGCCCGTCACCCAACCAAATAACCATCCTTTTGTCATATAAAAGGAGGTGTTGGGGTCTCATTACATATCCAAGCATAAGAACAGTGAAACTCTACCCAATTTCACTTCCCTTCCTTGCCCAATCTTTTGCTACCTTTTGTGAGATATCGCCTCAACATTCCCTCATCAACCCCTTCTTCCTCCATTCAATCCATTCCTTTCCCTTGAGGTGATCAAAATATTGAGAGAAGAGGCTTATTGAAGGTGCACTTGGGGAATTGTAAAGAGGAGCCTGGACCAGGTTCATGGAATGGTGGCCGACACAGATTGTAAGATTCAATCTTTGTTTGATGAATAAAGGAATCTCTTTTTCCTGTCCCAAATGATGATGTTTTGTGTATTTTCATTGATATATACATAGCATTTGATATCTAACCATAAATCATGAATAGAAGTAGCATGCTTGTAGTCCTTGTTTTCCTAGTGTTGGATGCAGATCAACATTGGGAGGAGACGTGCAGTCGTTGGAACTACAGATCTTGAGGAGATCATCACCAGACGTGGGATAAAAGGTACAGTTATCGATGTTCTCTCTTATTGATTTCTTTTCATTTGTTTTGGTATGTTTGGGGTAGAGTAGAAAATAGATTGACTTTTAGACGGTCATTCGCTCTGTCTATATCTTAAACCCTGGTATAGTTAAAGGGGGGATTTTCCCGCTAGCATATAGTGTCTTCTAAAGTCTTTGGCTCATCAAATTCAATTATGTCACGGAAGGACTTGGGTAGTCCACTAATAAATCATTGCATCTTTACCTTTTCAT
The DNA here is from genome assembly GCA_010110895.2 of Picea sitchensis. Lineage (NCBI taxonomy): Eukaryota > Viridiplantae > Streptophyta > Pinopsida > Pinales > Pinaceae > Picea > Picea sitchensis. Next base: position 197,964 of record SNQJ01S0007247.1, on the reverse strand, counting down.
CCTTTATGTAGGGTACATACCTTATCAACTCAAGGAATTTATTGATATATTCTTCTATGGTTAGTTGTCCGAATTTGAGTTCATAGAATTCCTTGGTCTTTCCATCAAAGTATTTCTCTGACATGTACTTCTTCTTGAAGTATTTCTCAAATTGTTTCCATGACAATTCCTTCTCTTGGATTCCTTTCACGTTCCCAAGGCCCTCCCACCAAATGTAGGCCTTTCCATTTAAGTTAAAAATGGCTATTTGAACCTTTAAATTTTCAAAGTAGTCATGGACTCTGAAGTACTGCTTCAAGCCAAGCAGTGGAACTTCTGATTCTTCTCCCTTCTTAATTTCTCCATCAAAAGTGGGTGGTTTGGATTTCTTGAACTCTTCAGGGTCCTGAATCTTGGAATGTTTCCTCTTCTTTCTTTTCCTTTGGGGATGCGAACTAGTTTTGCTACTAGAAGATTCCTTGGAGTTGTCACTTTCCTAACCAAAGGGTTCTTCTAATGAGTGTCTCTTGGCTCCATGTTGGGCCTTCTTTGAGGCGCTCCTCCTTCTGTGGCCACTTTTAGGGCCATGCTTTCATATCTCAGGTGGACTCTGGGTTTTCTTTGTATGATGTATGCCCACATGACTAGCTGTTGGTCCATGCTGCAACTGACTTTGTATATCCAATAAGCTCTGTAGTAGAACTACATTAATTTCAATTTGATTTTCTTGTTATTTTATCAACCTTTCATTGTCAATGTTACAACTCTGTAATTCTGCCATGAGGCTTCTTACCGTTTCAGCCAAATCTAGAGGGGTTTCCATCGCCATCCTTTCATCAGATTCTTCCTCTTTCTTGTGGGAGTTCTCCCCCAATTCATGGTGAGTCCCCATCCTTTATTCTATAGTTTTCCTACAGTCCACTGACTACTTGAGTGTTGATAAAACATTTTCCGTTAGTTAATGATCTACTAGTTTTATGAGCAACACATAGTTCAGATTTTTCAAAACACAAACAATAGTAGAAAGTTCCATTCCTTCCTTCCGTATAGGTTTAAATAGGCCTCTTAGGAATGGGTTAAGATAGGGTGTCACCCATAAAAGTTCTCTAAATAATATTTTTAAGCGACTCGTTCATGAGCCCAAGCAGGCCAAGTATTGAAACCAGGCTCAGATACCAATCCGTAACACACCCGACCCCTAAGTACCCTTCTTAGGGATGGGGAATCAAAATTTTGCTTACTCTAACCATCTCGAATCCCTTGCCCAAGGTATTCATCCTCTTCTATTCGCCCGTATCTTTTTAATGACTACTACCAGGCTCTAATCCGACCTCTGGTTTTCAAGTTATGGCCTCCTGAAGTTCTTCGGGTGTTAATAGTTTAGGGCCATGTGGCATCCACGTGGGTCAACCTCATTTGTACCATCTCTAGGTTCCTACCGCCCGCAGGGAAGGTCCATCCACTGTTAAATCCAATGGCGGGAATCGATCCACATCTAAGATACAGGCTAGAGGGGAATTTGATGTTCGACGTTGAAAACCCCTTTTTCTTTCTGCACGCATGTCCTCTAGAGTCCCAAATTCCTGAACTCCCAAAGGACCCGAAATCTCACCACGTGGCTCCAGCCTTTGGGCCTCTTTACTTACCATCGACACTGCATTCCAAACCTCCGAAGCCCCGAATTTCCAGACTCCCGAAGGGTCCACCCTCGCACGTGGTGACGTACTAGACATGGAGGCAAGTACATGTGGGTCCCGAATACTCATCCCGCCAAATGGACTAAACAGGTAAGTGCCAGGGGTGACCCATGACATGGTGGAGAAGACATGTGGCCCCTATAGTGGGTGACATGTGTCATGTGTTAATGGGCACATAGGGTGTACGTTACATATGAATCTAGGTGACACCTGGCACGTCAGTCACGGGTCTACGTCACCCTAGATGACATCACTCCAGACTGATGGCCTTCCTACGCCCTTAGATCTCACGGTCAAGGTGTGTCCATGTAATGCTTGGATCTACGGCCTTCGTTACTTCGTAACTTTGGTGTTTGGGGTATCCATGGTGTGACTTCCTTCTTGCTCCCGAAGTGGTTAGTGTCGGGCTAGCCATGGCCTAGATATAATGGTCAGGGGAGATCTCGAAGGGTCCCTAGATCTACGATCCTCATCACTTCTAGCTTCAGCCTTCGGTAGTTTCGACATTATGGCGACTTCATTCTCCTGAAGCAGGACTCCACTGAAGTACCGTACACAGGTCCCTCCACTGTTTAATTGGACAATTAAGAGGGGTTCTTAATGGACTCCCCAGATCCATGGCTCTAATAACTTCATAACTTCAGTGTTCAGGAATTTTGGTGCTTTAACATCCCTATTCTCCTGAAGCAGGACTTCGTCGAAGTTATCTCGGCGTAAATCCAACAACCAAGGGGACTCTAGAATACCCTCGAATCTGTGGTTCACATTACTTCGCGATGGGTAGATGGATCAAGGTTTAACACTGGGGCAAGTCTATTGACCACAGGTAGGGAGACCGCTATGTGTCGGTCAACCTTATAGGTAACCATAACTACCAGTTTCCTTCGATCGATTTACAAAGGGTAAGGTCGAAACACTCTGGAGCTCCGAACTCCCGGAATTCCAAAGCTAGAAAGGCTCAACTCCTTTTGGGCCTAGCGCAGGGTTCCCAGAACTTGGTCGCATGGGTGAAAGATCTGAAGGAGGTGCCCTCCTTCTATCGGGTTTGAACTTAGTGTTCCCGCGAAGGTAGATTCTAGAGGCCAACATGACTTAAGCATTCTTGTAATTCCTACCTTGACCATCTTGCAGACTTACGTCCCACAACTCTCTAACTGCTAATCTGAGGCAAGTAGACAACCATTCAAAGGCATGAGTTCATAGAGAGATAATAAACATATCTACCTTAACCATTTAACACACAACTCAGTCATAAACACATAAATATATTCAATTACCATTTTCATTTCAACACATAGAGTATGAAAGTACTTATCAGGAAACCAGAGTTCTTGAAGCGACTACTGAAAGGGGTGCATGTTTCCACCCAACCATAGGCACAACCACTCCTAACGAATTTACCGTTGGCCACCCCTGAGCTAGACCATGATGCTCTGAGAGAGACTCTTTCTTCTTGATCAATGACAGTCAGGGACGAAGGTTACTATCCTCCTCCCACAGAATATTTGCAACCGATTTTCTCTGTACCAAGCAAGGGGGTTTGCACGAGTACTTCCACAGTCACTCGTAAGCCTCGTTTATCAACTTGAACCGAAAATGCTTCCCACAACTTCTTGCGCCAAACATGAGCTTATTTCTCAGTTCTTCCTCGAACCAGAGAGCTGTAACCGCTCTTTTTCTCTTCTCAAGATTGGTCTTTCGACTCTGCTCTCCCGTTAGATCTGCCTCTGCCCATGAATTACCTCTTTTCTTGCCTTCCTCAACAAGGTTTCGTGGGTCCAAATCCCCAACTCATGGTCATGCATGGAAGTCTTGCAGATGGATACTCTTCCCCATCTCCTTATTAACTCTTGAGGAAGACTCTTCCAACTACCAATCTAGCTTGGTAATTCATTTCTGGGTCAGAGGACTATTTTGAGTATGAGTCATTAAATCCAGTAAGGTA